>JAYECN010704377.1:0-48169 GCA_035222435.1 Microcambeva ribeirae
CCATCCTGGAAGTGGTAGCTGTCTCTCACCTCAAGCAAGCCTCTGTTATGCCATAACTTCTGTTAGGCCCTAGTTTTCTCTATATTCCCCTTTCCAGAGCAAACCTCTCACAGGCTCCCCACTCCAAGAGGGACATGGAGATACTGGAGAGAGTCCAACGTAGCTCTGCAAAGGTGATTAGGGCACTGGAGCATCTCTCCTCTGAGGAGACGCTCAGAGAGCTGGGCCTCTTCAGCCTCCGAAAGAGAAGACCGAGAGGAGAGCTGACCAATGTGTATCGCTGCCTTAAGGGAGGAGGTCAAGAGTCTCTTTGGTGGTGGCCAGTGATAGGAGAAGAGGCAAGAGGCACAAACTAAAGCATGGGGTGTTCCATGGAAGTTGAGGAAAAACTCCTTGGCTGTGAGGGTGACCGAGCACTGCAACAAGTTGCCACAACAGAGAGGTTGCGGAGTTTCCTTCGCTGGAGATATTTAAAACCCACCTGGACGTCACTGTGTGCAACGTGCTCTGGCTGCCCCTGCTTGTGCAGGAACAGGGGACACTAGATGATCTCCTAAAGTCGCACCCAACCTTAGCCATTCTGGCATTCTGCGATTCCCAGGCCCTCATGCCTTTGTCACGTCCACAGGAGGAGCTGTGACTTCCCTTCTGGGATTGACATTTTGGGCCGAGAGTTCAGAAATGCTCTTTTTTCACACCTCCTCAGCTTACACCATCCTAAGCTGGACAAAGTAGAAAGCATCAGGAACAAGGACTTGCAAGGGAAGTGTCTGCACGTGCCGTGATGCTTTATTTGGCCGTTTGGTTGGTTGCTTTCGTTTTATGCTTCATGTGGTTGACTTCTCCACTTGATAGACTTCAGGCTCTTTGGGCATCTTCCTTTGGGCATCCAGCCTCTGAAGAGCGAGCAGGGCATCAGCCAAAGGCTGACCTTGAGCGAGGCTGCGAGGAAGCAGACCCGGACGTCGGCGTCTGCTCCCCGAGGCAGGAGGTGGGTGCTGAGCGCTGGGGAGGGCGGCCCTCGCTGTGAGGACGAGTGCCGGTGCCCTGGCTCTGCAGCCCAGCGCGGCCGCCCCTGCCTGCGGGCGCCTCCACGCGCACAGCGCTGCGCGGCGGCGGGGGCTGCGGCACCGCACGGCGCAGGCTGCTGGGGCAGACACGCGGCTGCTGCAGCCGGAGCCGCTGCTCGGTGCGCGGCACAGGGGCACCAGCACCAGCGCAACGCGCGGGAAGGAGCCGCAGCTGCGCAGCGCCAGCCACAGCAGGGAAACAAGGAGACAGGGAGACAGCGAGACAAAGTAACAAAGGTTTTATTGGGGCTGACCAAGTGGAGCTGGGCAGGTGGTTTCAGGGGCGCTTGGTGCAGCCGGGCTCTGTCCAGCAGCATCTCCTGCCACGCACCCTCTTGCATTTGCTGGCTGCGCCAGGCAAGGAATGCTGCCTGAAAGCATCTGCAGGAACAGGAGAGGAGAAGGACAAAGAAGAAAGGGGAATCTTTTAGCAGGCAGGAAGGCCAGGATGCTGGGTGCAGCAACGCTAAGCAAGGTCTGCTGCCTCACAGACAGCCCAAGGTGACGCGGAGCACTGCCGTGGGCTCAGGGTGGGCAGGCCAAGCTGACAGCAGCCTCTGGGGCAAGGCGCCCTTCTTGCACAGCTTGCCTTGCCCTGCAGCCAGCGCTTTTCTCACTCACCACCAGCATCGACACAGGCTCCTGCGGCCCTTAGTGGCTCCTACCTTCTCCTCTGGGCCGCCCCTGTGCTGCTCCTGCTGCCGCTTGGCCAGCTCGCCATTGTGGAGCTCTCTGGGCAGGCGCTGCTCTTGCCAGCACGAGGCCAGCGGCTCTTCCGCCTCCATTTCGAGGCATGCCTGCTCCAGCGTCTTGTCCACGAGCAGCGTCAGCAGGGCCTGCAGCTCTGCGTCAAAGTCAGGCGCCTGCGCATGGAGGCAGAGAGAGACAAACGGCCCTTGACCACAGTCCCTCTTTAGAGAGCAGCGAGAAAGGAGGAGCAGCAAAGCACTTGGGCTCCGGGTGGTGCAGAGCTGTGCAGCTGAGGCCCCTTGCCGGCTCTGGCACGAAGCTCGAGCACAGCCGGGGGCCGAAGGGTGAGTGGGACGCCTTTGCGCCCTGCCTGCAGCCCGCCCATGCTGCCCCATACCTCTAAGGGCGGCGCTGGCACAGCCAGCTCTCGGGAGACGGCTGGCAGCCTCACGCGGGGAGAGGGGCATCTCGCCAGGAAGGCGCCTCCCTGGCTCTCCCCTTGCAGCTCCACTCCGTCCTCCACCGGCTCTTCCAAAGGCAGCTCTGCGGAGGGAAAGGCACAGGTTGCACGCTCTTTGCCTGCAAGTGCTCATCGGGAAGGCTGACGCTTGTCCAGGGAGAACAAGAGCCAAGGAGACCAAAGGGACTCACACTCCGGTGAGGGAAACAACCCAAAGCTACGAGGCTACTGAAGGCTGACAGCAGGTTACCCCCGCTCCTACGGGGCTGCTCCCCAGCCCTCGCCCACGGCTGCCGCCCTTTGGGGGCAATGGCTCCTCGAAGGCCGTTTGCTGCAGCACGCTTTCAAAGCCAGGGCCTCCCCCACAGCAGCTTTCACCTAGCTCACCTTGAAGCAGACAGAGCTCTTGGAGAGCTGCCGTTGGGCCGCCGTGGCAAACGGCCCACATTTAGGCAAGAGCCCCAGGCACACGGAGAGCCTGCCCGCCAGGCATGCCCTAAGGCACGAGGCAGCTGCACACGCGGTGTCTTTTGCAAACTCACCCGTGGAGGAGCCGAGTCGCTCCTGAGGAGCGTCCGGGAGCTGGACGCTGTAGTGCTTGGCCTCGGCCTGCAGGAAACGCGCAGCTCGCAGAGGCGCCCTCAGCAGCAGCAGGGCGCGAGCGAGCGGCCGCAGCAGCAGGGCCCCCGTGTGCCTGTGGCTCCAGGGAACGGCCCGGGCTGCCCAGAGGGCTGCCCTGGGAGGAGGGCCCTGGCGCGCTGAGGACAGCGCCTCTGGGCCGCCCGGCGCTGCTCCTGGCCAAGGCGCCCGCTGCAGCCGTGGCCAGCGCGGCAGCTCCCGCGCACGGGGCCCGCGGGGCCCCTCCGCACCCTGCAGAGCTGCCCCAGCCTCTGGGGACGCCTCCTTCCCTGCTTCCCTGCTTCCCTCTCTGCCTCCCTCCCTCGCTCCCTGACACGAGGGGCCGGCCAGGGCCGGCGGGGAGGGAGCCCCTGCTTACGTCCGCCAAGACCAGGGAGCGCACGCTCTCCGCAGGCAGCCCCTGGCAAGAGAGCAGGGAGGCAGCGTGAGCCGCTCGGGCCGGGGCTCTCCGCAGGGAAGGGGCTCTCCGCGCCGCCCGCGGAGCCCGGCCGCGCTTACCGCGCTCGACGAGCGGACGGCGTCCATGAGGAAGCGCAGGGAGGGCACGCGCGTCACCCTGGGCCCCTGCTCCCCTCGGCTGGCCACGGCGGGCACAGAGGAAGAGCTCTGTGAGCCCCAGGCCTCCCCGCTCCCTCCCCGCCGCCAGCGCAGCGCCTCGGAGCCCGTGGCCCTGCCCTGCGCTCCGCGCGGGGACCCGGCTCCGCGCGGGCTGTCCCTTTGCCCCAGGCCCCGGCCGCGTGTCTGGGGGCGGCTCCAGCGGGAGCCCCCAGCGCCCCAGCCCTGGTGCCGCCCGCGGGCAGCTGCGTCCCCGCAGGGCCCACGTGAGCACGGCCTGCAGCCAGCGCCGCTTCACCTCCCGGGACCGGCAGGGCGCGGAGAAGCAGCCTCAGGCCCTGCTGCCGCTGCTGCTGCTCCCCGTGGGACACGCGGAGCCCCAAGGACATCCTGTGCGCGGGCTCCGCTCCCGAGGGCTGCGATGCCCCAAGGACCCCGCTCTGCGCCCCCAGCCGTGTCCCCGTGCCGAGCAGAGCCCGTGCAGGGGGCAGAGGCTGCCGGTGCCGCCCGCGCCTGCCGCGGGGCCCCTTCCTGCGCCGCTCTGTCCCCGCGAGGCAGCGCCTGCGCCGGGCTGCAGAGACCCGGGCTCGCGCGCGCAGCCGGGAGGGCGCGCGAGGCGCCCTGGCCTCCGCGGGGACTCGTGGCAAGAGCCCGGCCGAGCTCTGCCCTTCCTGCTGGGGAGGAGGCTGCCCCTGCCTGCCTCCGGCCTCCCTCCCGCAGCGCCTCTGCCCTGCCCGCACGGGAAGGCCCCAGCACTCACCAGAAGGGGACCATGCGCACGCCGCCCGAGCACACGAGCACGAGGGTGTTGGGCCGGGAGGGGCTGAAAGCCACGTCCTCGTCCCGCTCCTCGTGCTCCTCCCTCCGCCTCGGCCTCCTCCCGCGGCGCTCGCTGGGCGCCTCGTCCTCCCCGCGCAGCACCCAGAGCTGGCCGAGCCAGAGCTGGCCGAGCAGCACCAGGCGCTGGAGCCAGACGGCTGCGCGGCAGCTGCCGGGAGCGAGAGCGGCGCTGCCTTGGAGGCGGCCGTGCTGGGGGCTGCCGCAGCAGCGGGCAGGGCAGAGCCGTGGCGGGGCCAGAGCCTGGGGTGTCCCCGCCAGCCTGGGCAGCGAAAGGAGCCTCCTGTGTCCCCAGGAGCCGCAGGAGCCCCAGCGCGGTGCTGGGCAGCGAGGCAGCGACGGCCCCCGGGGCCCCGCGCCCCAGGGCCCTGGCGGGAGGCAGAGGCGCTGGCGGGGAGGAAGCGCGGCCGGGGCTGCTGCTCGGACCTGAGGCTGGACACAGCGACGGCCTCCGGGAAGAGCAGGAGGCGCCCGGGCTCTGCCCGCCGGTGCCAGTCACCCACACGCGGTCGCTCAGCTGGAGCCGGGGCTCCTGCGCCACACGCAGCGGCTCCGCGGCGCCGGGGGCCTGGCAGCTCCTGTGCCACGCGCCCTGTGGCGGGCGCCAGGCGCCCCGGGCTGCGGCTGCGTGTCGGGAGCGGGGCCGCGAGCGGCCCTCCCACCCTCCAGTCCTGATCTGGGGGCTCTGGGCAGGGAAAGGGGAGACACTCCAAAGAATGTCCGGTAAAAGGAATTCCGACAAGCAAAGCAGGAGCATCCTATCCCTAAGGTGCATCTGTCTCCCAGGGCTGTCCACCTTTGTTAGGCAAAGCCATCCGCAGGCCTGTTGGTCACCCCTGGAAAGGCCGTGGACCGTCGCTGGCACTAGGTCATGGACTCCCTTGGGGCCTCCTGCCCGTTCAGCCAGCCCAGGCCAAGACAGGTGCAAGCAGCGACTTTACCAAAGGAAGGCCGTGGAAAGAACTGGTTCTTGTACCAGACCTTCCTTTTTCATGCTAAATCACATAAGAGAGGCATCAACGCCTGAAATTAGTCCCCTGCACTGCAGGGCCTCTGCAGAGGGGAGCTGCGAGGAGAGCGTGTGACTCCAGGCTGCAGGGCGAAGCAGCTTCCTCTTAGTCTGGGGTTGCGTGGACTGAATGAGTAAAAGTGCCTCAAGGAGGCTTTCAGGGGAGCTCCTGGGAGAGCTGCCTGCAAGATGAGCACTGTTAGATGTGAATGTGACAGCGGGCAAACACCACCCACATGTAACTGTGCCTGCATTTTAGAAGACCCTTGAGGCAGAGCAGAGCCTGTGGTGTTTCAGACTTGTGCAGGCAAAGCAAGCGAGCTGAAGGAATGAGGGAATGTAGCCATAAGGTGTCACTGTAATGCTTGTGCATATTTTTAAAAGCTTTAAAGAAGGGAATAATAAACATATAAATAAGTACAGTTTCTAACTAAGCTGACAGTATTTTCCTAACCTTCTCTGCAGCATCACTCATCTGCAAAATTTTGCTGGGGGCTCAAAGCCATCTGCTGTAATTACTGAACTGCATCTGGCAGAACCAATACAGGAATGGGAGTTGTGTAAATGCCCATTTAACAGCAATGCAGAGGGACAAGAAGATGGAGGGTTGGAGGAGCACACTGCATGTTTACTTGAGGAGGTATCTTTTGCAGCTTGCAAGAGGACCCTCTCTTGGCGCTTCCTTGGGAGGAGGGGCCCCTGCTCTCCACTGGAGGGTATGTGCTGTCTACTTGCAGCCTGCCCGCATGCTCCTTCTCCCAGGCACTGCCCCTCTCAGGCCAGCTCCTCTCTTGCCCTGGTCCTTGGGGTCCTGGCAAGAGCTACAGCCAGGAAACATCTCAGCGCTGAGGCCTTGGTGTCCCTCTTCTAGGAAGCCACTGTTATTAAAACAGTCAGGCACCACATGTTTTACTCCAGTACCACGAATGCACAGGCAGGCTCCCTAACTTTGTAACCTTTTTTATCCAAAGTGTCTGTTCAAACTTCCCTGTGTCCATGTGGTTTCTAGGTATTGATCTCTATGTGAAGTATAACACCAGTGACCAACTCAGCAGCTGAGCATAGTTTTTGCACAGAGGCAGGTTTGTATGCACTAGAATTTTTCTGGGGTCTGCAGCTGGTGGAATGCAACAATTCAACAACTTTTGCAGTAGAAGTTACTTTGGTGAAAATGTAGAATAAAAAGAGCAGGACAAAAAAACAAAAAGGAAAGAGAAAACTCTCTGCAGAGGCCTGCCAGGAAGAAAAGGGACAAAGGTCTATGAGATGCAATTTAAAAGGACTATAAGTCTGAACATTTGGTTTGGAAAAAGAAACACTAGTGAGAATCCCAGAAAAATGACTTTAAGTGCTAAGGACTGGTGTCCTTACTGACCTATGGACATAAGTCATGGGAGATCAGACCATCCATGCCACAGAAGACAGCGCGAGACCTTCCCATGCAGCCAAGAGTCCCTGGCCCAGAAAAAAACAGTGCAGATTGGTTTACTAAACTGAACTGATCAGGATTTGAAGGAAAGTGGTGTTTTCCTAGCATTTTTTTCAAAGGCTGATTTTTTTTGGAACTGGATTAAACTGTTAAAAAAGATAAACAAAAACGTTTCAAAAGCAAACTCCCTTCCCCCTCAGCCCACATATTCTTAACATTCATGGTTGGTAGACTTTGTTCTTGGACAGCTTTTCTCACCCTTAGTAAGAGTACCATGAGAAGCAATTCTCTTTTGTTCTTACTGATTGCTAAATGCCGTGCGTCCAGTTCCTCATGTATGGCCTGTTGAAATGCAGGTGCCTACAACATGCATATGGTGATGACATCTCTCCCTTTCCAGTTTACTTTGGTGAAGAGTATTTTATTTTTTCCAATCCAAGTCCCATCCCTCAACGTGTTTTAAATCACATTTTAAAGGTGTATATCTTCTGTATATGCTTGTCTCTTGTTTGCCAAGAGAGGCTGTGGAGTCTCCTTCTCTGGAGATCTTCCAAACCTCCTTGGATGCAGTCCTGTGCCACATGCTGTAGGTGACCCTGCGTGTGCAGGGGGGTTGGACTAGATGATCTCTAAAGGTCCCTTCCAACCTTAAGCATTCTATGATTCTATGATTCCTTTTGCCACTGATATGTTTGAAAAGCTCTTCTTGTTATTTTTAACATCCCTTGCCAGATCTAATTCCAATTGTGCCTTGGCTTTCCTTGTCGCATCCCTGCATTGCCTGACAACATTCCTATATTACTCCCAAGGAGCCTGTCCTTTTTTCCACTTTCTGTATAATGCTTTTTTTTCTCTTTGAACCATAGCTTTGATTCTTGATAGCCAGATCAGTAAATTAGATGTGTTCCTAGATTTAACTTTCCCTTCTCTACCTTCAGAGTACAAAAGTGTCTATTTATCAACCTCATTCTTTCCTACATTCAAGAAACAAACTCCTTGATAATTTTGAAGGTCCACCTGCCATAAACCTATTTAGGGACTTAATAATTTGGAAACAAAGTAATTCATTCTCCCTTCAATAAGACAAGTGCAGGAACTTCCTCAATTTAGCAGCTTGTGTTTGAGTAAAGCAACCTTCTGTTCTATGTATGCAACACCTTTAAAAAAGGCAATTTGTCTTCAGCTGAAGTCACAAAGTGAATTTCTGTTTTGCTCCAAATTTTGTAAAAATAAATGTATAACTGTTTTTATATTTTGATTGTTAACTGTTATATTCCGGCTTTGATTCTTGTCCTGTCTTTTCTGCTAGATTAGGGGGCTCAATCTCTCCCCTCCGTTAAGCTGTGTATGTATTATCAGAATTACCTCATAAATCAACCTTTTGTGATAAAGTTAAGCTTCTGTTTTCTGGGACTCTGTTTTCAACTTTCTACTTGATATTTTTAAAATATCCTCTCTAAGATGTAGACATTTCAATATCATCCTCACCTAGGCTATAAGCTTATTTTAAAATGCATCCTCCCATCCCTATAATAATTTCTATATTCAAATCACACAAAAATTTACTGAAAGTGCATTTTCACGAGCAGTTTATGCTGTTTTTTCTTTTCCTTCACTACAACCCCTAAGTGCTCTCAGAGTCTTTGTTTTCCAGTTGCGTTGGTAAGGACTGTTTTCATTATTTCTAAATGCAGAAGTATAGCAGTTGGCATGTTTAATCTCATTTTGTCTTAACATGTCATCTTTGCACATCTTTCTTTACTACTCCATAAGTTTACCCATTTCTAAGCATTATTTGTTACACTACGATTTTTTTCCTTGTCTGAAAATGCTATCTTTTAAACAAGTCTACTCACTATAAATCTTTCCATTTGATAATGATTTTCCACTGTTGACTGCTTTTGAGATGCATGGGTACTAATTCTTAATCCAGTGAACAAATGGCCTATTCATATTTAAGAGAATAAATTTTCAATCAAAGGATTGTTTGCCATCCAAAAGGTAAAGTGCTTCTAAAGTTGCAACTATATTATATTTATATAGCTATAAGTAGAAAATCAGCCTGTGTTTTTCCTGCTATTTCATTTGATGTGGTTGATCCCCTCAGCTGCCTGTGACTATTATACCTTCATCTCTGTGAGAATTGTCCCTCAAATAATCCATGTTAAAACTATGTGTGTTTTTCTCACACATAGTGAGGATTTTGAGGTGCTAAGGCTCTGACATATATGCACCAATGTAATAATGATTTACCCCTTTAAAAAACCTGCCTGGAAAGAATGGAAAGAGTTTATTTTCATAACCTTCTTTGTGAAATAATTTTATCAGTAATACTAAATTAATGTCCAATGTCCTCCTTTTCATTTGGGAGCAAAGGAAATCGTGTTTGGACTAGGGGACTGTACTATTTTAGCTGCACTTAAAACAAGTAGAGCAAAACTTTGGGGTCTGTGTGGGCATGTATGGTGTAATTGAGTATGTAGGTGGGTAGGCAGAAGTAAAGATTTTCATAAAGTTGTTCCCACTTCTGAGCTGACCCCAGTGGCTACCATGGAGAATATCTCAAGGATTAACACATGCCAGAAAATGAGGATAATTTTGTGTTTTGCTACCAATATCTGCAGTAAATTTATGAGAAGCCAACATAGACTCCTGAATACATTTCTAACCTAAACTCAGTTCAGCTCCTCATTCCCAACTTTTGGAAGATACAGTATTGTCTCTTTTAAACCTCTCATAGAACTAAACTTTGACTCATTCAAGGGTTCCCTTATTGCAGGGATATTTTAAACACCTATAGAAGTAACCCCAGGAGGAAAAAAAAAAAAAAAAAAAAATTCTCTCACATCTGGAAATCTAGCATAGCTTTTGAGAGTTTATGTAGAAAGTATGAACTTTGTGCAGAATGGAGGCTACTGATGTAAAACCCTGGCACAGGAGCAATTCCAGAAAGATAAGTAGAGCAATGGGCTTTGAGTGCTGCCTGAGGTGCTAATAATGAAATACATGGTTTAAAGCATGCCTGAGTACAATTTAGTAGCCAGCCCTTTTAAATTTTTACCACAAATAGATAAATAGATGAAAGTGTAAAAATGAAGTTTTGGGGTTTGTTTGTTTGTTTGAAAAAGAGACATCATGGCTATAGTCAGCAAAAGCAAGGTAAAGACTGAAGAAAGAAGTGACCCATTCATTCACGAGTGTTACAGAAAACATTTCTACTATGCACATCCCTATATACCCTTTGAATTTGACTCATAACTAGATGAACAGGTGCTTAGGTAACCCAGAGTGAAAATAGTGATGAAGAAAACTTCCACTGACTGCATTAAATCTTCATGAATCAGACTTGGGAGAGTGTGTTTACATAATTATATGTATACTTACAGTTTGCTTGCCAGATAATGAGACTTTCAGGGAGAACCATATGAGGCATGTGTTAACATTTACTAGAGATGAGGCAATTTAAATTCTTGGCCCTCTACTAATCATTCAACTCCACTTGAAAAAAATAAAAAGTAACAGCTACACTTGAACAGTAAGGCTACATGCTGGGAAGTGCTTCATTGTAGCTTGTAAAATTACAGTAAATTTACAGAGTAAAGTCTAGATGCAGACAATAACACACTCATGGATTTAAAGCATACTTTTATTTTGGAAAGTAGCTCTAAAAATGCCATCTTGCGGAGGCTCTGTCTTCATTATATCTCAGCTCCTCCAACACAGCTTTGCTTAAGTGCCAATCAAAAAAATGTTTTCCTCACAGTTCCAAGCTCTGTAAACTCACCCTTATGACTGCCTTGACAAATCAACCTGTGTTGCTTCCTGCTAACTTATCACTGCCAGCTCCACTGACCTAGTAGGGGAGCTGAAGTATAGGTAAGTGTAAATAGGCACAGAAATTTATGAAGTATCTTCTGTTTATAACTCTGTCACTGGCCTGTGTCCAAAATCAATCTGAGGCTAGACAAAAGAGAAAGACAAAAGAGAAGGGAAGTGATAGAGAAGAGGCTGTCATCATTAGTCACCACAAAGACCAGTCATGAGAAGCGTCCAGTGAAAGATGCCAACTGGAGAAGGGATTCAGAGATAAGAAGGGTAAGGCAGGGCCCACATCTGAGCATGATCATGCCGGGGTGAAGCTGCAGCTACAAGGTCCTTGCTAGACGGTGAAGAAGACACAGCAAAGCTACAAAACAAACAAGAGAAGTTCAAAAGCAAGAATACCTTGTCAACTTCTAAACTAGTGCCTCAAAAACTAAATTAGACATGATATCACTTCCCTCTCAAAGTCAGGTGTATAGACCAACAAAGAGGTGAAAGAGTGAACAGTTGAAGAGTACTGATGTATTATAACCAATCATCTGGATAGTGGGCTCACTATAACTTTGTCTATAAGACTACAATGGATGCTAAAGAAAAGAAAACCAAGCCGTCTCATTGCCAGTTCCAGATGCAACCCAAAGACAGATCATTTGGGGCTAGAGACTGTTAGTTAATTGTCTAAATTATCTAAACTGAATAAACTTCTAGGCAATTTAAATGTGCCTCCATTTCACTAAAAGCAAATCTATTTTGACTACCTTAGATGTATACATACATTGTAGAGGCATACATCAAATGTCACTTATGGTATGTTATGCCAAGGTTAAAATTCCCATTCAAGGTCAGATTCCATTTAGACTCTGAGACTTTTCCTACATCATTAATATAAACAGTGCCCGAGTCCATTAGCTGCCCTGAGGACAACTGGCACAGAAAAGCCCGTATCCATACTATTAACCTCTTTTAGCCTCAAAATAAGAAGGTCCATCCAAACTGCGTTTTGCAAATAGTTCTTGGTATAGGCTAACTTCCAGATCAGGGCAGATCAGGCAATTGTTTGGAAGAACAATATTTAGCCCAAGCCAAGTTCAGTTCAAAGACCATGTGAACATTTCACAGTTCGTGCAAAAATGTCCTACTGCTCATTCCTGTTCGCTGCTACTTTTCAACTTATTAGTACAGATGCATTCTTAATATATGAAACCTAGGTCACCAGTGTTTCAAAACCCTACATTCTGAGATACTATATAATTTCCTCCTCTTTGCTCCGCCCTTCCTCCCAGTACCCCCTCTTCCCCAGGACAAAAGTCTGGCAGTGCACACAGAGAAAGCTTGTACTTGGCTCCTTGTACAGTTAGAATGGGCCACCCAAAGTGTCATTTACTTTAAGTACAGCATGTCATGACCAGCTGTTTTAGTTGCAATTTTGCTTGATTTCCTTGCCAAGTACATTTACCCTTGGACAATACCTAGTCTTCAGTCTTGCCAATACTCACCTACTACTTCATGAGCTGTCAAATGACTACTCAGGCACTAAAAAACATATTCTCCGAAGAGTTTTAATTTAAGCATTAGTAGGCAGCTTAAAATGAATGATAAACAATGCCTATCTGTGACTAGGCAAAAGACAAGGAAAATTAACACTTCACTAACTGTCAGGTAAGACTGTCTGAAAATTTTCTTAGCTCCCCTTCACAGACTTTCTAAACTTGAGTCTGTTAGCATCTGAATTAGCTGAAGACTAGGTAGCAAGGCTGGAAGGACACCAACAGCATTTAGCAAGTTCTTGTGGGTTTTACAATATGCCTGAAGATGTTGATGTGTTCTGTAGCAAGTTGTTTAAGAAGTGTTCTCTCTCTTGCTGCAGCCCTCATCCTTCACCACAGTTCCCCACTCTGTCAGCTGAGGCCATTGAACTGATCTTGTTTCAGAACAATCCTGAAACAAACAAAAAATTAGCAAAATTAGAAACATATAATAGAAAAAAATGAAAGAAAAAGAAAAAAAATAAAAATCCCAAATGAAAGTGACTCATTCTTAGCTCTGCAGACAATGGGTAGTTATGAGACAGAGTATACCTATGTACTATTTTACTGATTATGCTGTCCAAAAATGTATTGTTTATGATTTATTCTCTCTTTTTTAATTCATAAAAAACAATACAAATTATGAGAAAATATTTCTATATTTGTGTTCTTCATGGGGTTTATTTAATCATCAAATTAACTGTCAGAACAATCTTTAAAGGAAATGCTTAAAAAAGTAAAAATATGTTGGTTAGTTGTCCTTTTTGTGTTGAAATCAAGTGATAACTGAATCCTGCTAAAATGAACAACATCACTTAGCAGCATGCACAATGAGGAACTAAAAGCTTTTAATTAGACTCTTACACAGTAGGGGTGAAAATATAATTTAAAAGACTCAGGGCAAAAGCTGAACTGTTAGTTTTATGATTTAATACAACAGAGCTACAATTATACTAAATAAGTTAACAGCTTATTCATTAACCTTCAAGAGAAATGTGGATGGAAATTGATTTCAGGTTGCTACTTACAGCAAAGTTTGTATTTAGTTTAAAGCAGTTAGGCACAACAATTTAAACAGTAGAGGCATGTTGAGCTTTGCAGAGTTTCATCTGGCTGTGGTAAGAAGTCAAGAATTCACATGGTCAAGCCATGACCCCCTAACTAAGTCATAAAAATTCATATCTGTGTTCTTAAAGCTTTCACCATAATAATGCCACTTTTCTTAGACTAATGCTAGAGAACCACTCACTCTCTCTCAAAGGAATATCAGACATTGTAATCCTAAGCATGTAATATTTGCAGTTCTTCAATATTCTTTCCATTTTATTCTTTCCATCCAGAATGCCAACTCTTAGGATAAGAAAAATGTCACCAAGAAAAAATAAAAGTAACACCTGTGGGAGGGAGCACAACATGTGATTCCCACCACAGCAAAGCTGAACAGAATTCCCTCTCTTGGCAAACAGAGATGTCTTTTAAAATATAAAACAAAGCAAATGTACACACATCTAAAACAAGGGTAGCTCTATCTCATTGCTATTCACACTCTAGAGAGGAAAATCTTGAGCTCCCTGAAGTCAGAGTTAAAACTTCCCTTGATTTCACTGGGCCAGGGTTATTAGGTCAGTAAGAAAGGAATAAAAGTCAGCTCTTGCGATGAGTCCCTCACATGTTCCATCTGCTTGCCAATTGTCCTCAGGCATAAATGGAGGAGTCTGATACTACAGTGCTGCAAGACAGACTTCAAAACAATGGAAAATCCTGATCAAGCATCACCGTGGGCTTCTAACTCTGCTGTTACAGGTAAGTTCATTCCTACTGCAAGTGGCAAGTGTTCAGAATGTGCAAGAAATATAGCCTTAGATCACCAATGTGTCCTATTGTAAAAACAAATAGGAAATAAAGTGACGATAGAAACATAATCAGTACCCGTAGTGTCAAGAGATACTGGGGAAAATAAATAAATAAATAGAGAGGCTCAAATCATTGAGTTCAGCTATTTATAATGGTAATGGCTTAGAGAAAAACTGAGAAACGATTTTCTTAAGTCTTACTCAGAGAAAACAATCCTGAAGAGATTGGGAAGGACTGCAAAATCTGGCCTTTTGATAGTACTAAATTTTAACCTACCTTTCCTTTTATGTGGTGTCTCACTTTACTTTGAATTATATAACATTTTTTTTTTTTTCCTCCTCCTTATTTTGGTAAGTATGAAATTGAAAAAAAGCTACAAGCATTTCAGAAATTATACTGCACTGTAAATGTACACAAATGGATTTAAGTAATGCATCCTAAGGATAGTGACTCATGCCACACTACCCTGTTATTTACACTGAAGTGATAACTTGTAGAAAAGAACATGCATTTTATTTAAAAATATGACAGGTTGAGTTCTCTTTCACTCACTCTAGAAGTATCTCACATTGTTGCAGCAGTGCAATTTTCTGCAAAAGAGTACACAATGTTACATGGAATATATCAAATACGGAATTAACAGCTCTTATTAGTTCTCGTGCCAGCAAAGCAAATCAAGATAATTGAGCAAAAAGCATCCTTGCAGTCCAAAAACCATAGTTCTCCTATGCCCCTGCAACAAATTCCAATGCAGTTCCATGCCAGTTACAAGTTTTGAATATGATCCAGTGAGCACAATGGGAACTAATGGAGAAAGTGGACAATGCACCATCACTGAACATATTCAGTAAGATATAACAAAAGACAATAGCAAACAAATGATAGCAAGTTTGCAGAAATAACCAAATGGTGTTCCCTCTCATTAGAGTGCAAAGCTATCTTTTAAATTTTCTCCTAACTGGGTTACTTACTAACTTCTGTTATTCCCACCAGACATAGCACATATCATATATTTATTTCCACAAACAGTGATTCAGATTAAAAATGAACTCTTTTCTGCTACACTTGCATCGTGTTTGTGATCATTTTCTGCACACATTCAAGCAACTGAATTTCACTTGCATAAATGCCAGCAGGATCTAATCAATTCCCATTAAAGTCAGTGATAGTCTTTCAGCTACCAGTCCACATCAATACAAATTGAAATATATTCACTCAAGTATTTTCACTTAAAGTGATATCATTATGGGCAAAAAGAGAACTCTTGAATTAACCAAGGAGACAAGACTCTTCTAACACTTTTAAGAGCTATGTTGAAGAAATAAAAATTCTGCAAAAGGATATAAAAATCTCTCTTGCAAATATATTTTTACCATTCACCGTGGCGAGGACATAACACTACTGATATCACAGGTAACTTACCAGTTTCTAAATCAGATGTTCGAGGCAGTTTAACATAGTCCTAGGAAAATGTTTCCAAAAGCCATATGGGAGACAAGAATCAAGGTGGACATTTTAAAACCAGGACAGAACAACAGCTGATTTAAACTTAACAGAAACTCTGTGAGCAGGTGACATCATTTTGCTACATAATGTAATGTTGTATGCATTTCCGCAGAAAAGTCAAGAGAGATATCTTAAAACAGTTGCCAAAAACCTTTGGGTCATTTACTCCTTCCTTACACTGTATGAGGATTCTAGTGAAGGAGGACGGTACTGAAGCTATTGAACTCCGCTTTTTTGTTTGTTTGTTTGAGAGAGAGAGAGAAAGTGAGAAAGCATTTTCTTTGGGAGAATGTTTTGCTAATACTATGTTGGACTCTTCTAAGAAATTTTCTGTACTTCATTGCTTCTGGTTCCAGAAAGAAAATAAAACCTCCTGAATGGTGTCATCTTGTTGTCACATATAGTCACCCGAGAATGTTATTAGCATGTGGATTCTTTTGGTACTGTATGATGACAGAGATTAAATTCTGGAGATTCTTGTACTATAAAAGAGAGAAAATTCAAAATATTAAAGACATGCTTTCCTTCCCCCCACCTGCTCTCCAACTGGGATACTAATATTGTTTCCCACTTCCTACTAGTCATCAGAGATTAAGAATACAGTTTGATTTATTTTTTGCTAACACATTTGCAATCCAGAATCAAAATAAAAGAAAGGTGCCAGACTGGCAGAATGCAAAGGCAGGTAAAATCGTGACTTCTACCAAAGGTTCGCAGGGGGCTTCCTGGGAAGGTGGCTCCAACCTGCACTGGGAGATAGTACTCATGTTCAAAGTGACCTTACCTGAATGTAACTCAATAAAAAAATCGTACTGTGTCTGTGACATTAGGGTGCCTCTCACTGCTAACTGCGTTACAGCAATTATAAAAACCTACCACTCCTACTCTTCATTTATGTTGTAATACCATGTGGGAGATCAAGACAGCTGAATTTTAACATTAGTGAGATATCTAGAAGGATCAAATCACAATGGTCATTAAAAACAAAACAGATTAGATGGAAAAGTAAAGTCACCAGGAGATTAAACTCCTCAGCAGTCACCAGGAAGCAATTATCTACATGCAGGATCATCTGTGACGTCCTACAAGACATGACAATGAATAAAACAAATCAGTCTGAGCTGTGGTCACCAAAGAAAAACATCGAGGGAATCTGATAAATCATAAAATTAAGAAAGAGAGAAAATTATATGATCTTTTTTTTTAATACTGTATTCATGATGCTTAACCTTCCCTCATAAATAGTGAAGGTTTCATACTCATTTGGAACCATAGTAAATGAAGATATTCAGGAATAAAAAGTTGTTTAGAGTACTCTAGCTTCTGTTTTCTGTTAGGAGAAGACAACTCATCTGACAGCAATCTCATTCAAAACTTAGGAAAGTTCCACTGCAGATACAGAACACTGCAGAAATAACGCTTTTGAATCTTCTTGTCTTGCAAATCAAAGACCTGTGCAGATTCATTCAAAACAAACCCAAATTGCTAGCCATGTCAAAAAAGCAGCCTGGTTGGGCAGAAATAATGGCTTATCATATTTTTCTTTAGAGACCTAAAATTGATCTCTAATCTATTTTTTAGTCTCTCTCTGTAATGGAGTCTGTGGGGACGGACGTGTCTCCAGAAGCTGGCTCATCCTGTACTTTGATAATTATTGGGATGGGAGAAGATGCTGATCTACCCAGAAAAGTTGCCTATTGCTACTCCTGATTATATTGGATAACTTGGCTAAAGTTAAATAAAAAATTAGCTAAGAAAAGATGTTTTTCTCTTAGTCATCTGCAAGTATGCAAGGCACTGATTTATTTTAGTCTGTTAAATCCTGATTCTGAATTACCTTTGCTTATGGTCCATAGTGTCTTCAGGTTCTTATTACAACCTCATGCATGTCAGATATAAATAATATTCTTTTTAAAAAAATCCTTTTCCCCAAAAATATTCAATCAGCATGCAATTTAAAAGAATAAAGAATCATATTTTGAAAGTTCTGGTCAAAGAAAATTCTGAAGAATGGCAAGGGGAATTAAAGCAAAATATATACATATATTTTATATCTTGCTACCCTCTTTAAAAGGATAAATAAAAGAACAAGGCAGAAGTTGGGTTTTCTTCCCACCTACACCAATTTTACTGCACAGTATGTAAATAAATAAATAAACAGATGTAAATGGGATTTATATAGAAGTGAAAGAACCAGAACTGAGTGAAGGTTACAAGAAAATTAGGAAGCCTTATGAACGGCAAAGAACAGATGAAATACTGAATTCTGATTTGCACAAAAAGAGCTTTACATTCATTCAGCATTGCCATTGCTTCAGAGCAATAAGACACAACGAAAGGAATAGGAGACATCAGAAATGAATGTCTCAGCCAAGAGACATTCACTGGCCTCAGCCAAGAACACGGGGATGCTCCCGACCAGGATGATGAAAGACCTAAATCTCAGATCTAAAAGGCCATCTTGAGATCTCAGGTCAATCAAAATGGTGTATAAGGGAAAACAAAACAAAAACAAACAAACAAACGAAAAAAGAAAACAAAAAGTGATGAAAATAAAGATATCTTGAAGCTGCTCTCAGTTACATTATGATCAAAATAGTTCCCTTCATAATCAAAAGATCACAGAGAAGCTATAAAGCTGAGTAGGACTTGACAATGAGAGAAGCCACACTTCATTCAAACTAAATGTACTATATGAATTTTACCATACCACCTATTATTTTCTAAATAGGTAACTTATCTCTATAATGAAAGGATTGCTACATTGTTGGGTTTATCATAAAACAACATAAATTATGAAATTTAACTAGTACAAAATTATGAAGTCTTGTATTATCAGTGTTCCACAAGCATGTAAGTTTAAAAATATATAAAAACACAGAAAAAAATCTTTCTCTTAATGAATTTTTATCACTTCTTTGGCAAAGCAAGTGTTAGCTCAAATCTCCTCTGTTTATTTTTAATATATTTGTGCTGTATTGTTAAATATAGTTTTGCAAAATTAAAAAATATGGAAGTATATTGTAACAGTAGTGCTATTCCCTAAAACAAAAGACCAGTGATTGGCAGAATAGTGATTGGCAGAATTACTAGGTTAAAAACCGAGTGACATCTGAACTCCTCAGTGCTTAGCAGTGCAGTGTTCTCCTTTTCAGAGGAGGAAGGTGTGTCTAGACAGATAGTTTTCTACAGAATTTATTTTCCAGTAATTACAAAAAGAGAAAGATGAGAGACCAAAGAACAATGAGGGATGGGAACTGAGATATTTTTCCATTGTGTAATCATAGCACCATTTGATATAAAGGAAGCAGCATATGGCATGATAGCACGTGCTACAGATGGAGTCCACTGATACACAGACATCTGGCACCCAGGTATTTGGTTACATATTTGCCAACAGACAGGGTTTTTGGAGTCTATTCACCCACTATTTCTTGTCATCAGTATTAGTATTTTGTCTACTCTTTTTCTCCTCACGCTAGCATATGTTTCCCCCTCCTCCTGTACCCCTACTGCCCCTTGTTGGCTTTTATATTGTGCAAAATAAGAGAAGTGCTGTGAGGTTTGTATTGACAAGTTTTGTTTTTTTGTTTTTATACTTGTGAATGGCTGGGTTGTTTGTTTCTCACAGGCAATTATATTGAGTAAGTCAGTAAAAACATATTTTGACATGGTTTATATTAAAGCAAAATCAAAATTAAACATTTTTAATTCAACTTGGAAATACCACTCATTTTCCTCTCATAATTGTTTTCCCAGTCATCAGGGAAATTTTACTACTCTCAGTGATTATCTTTATAGCTATTGAATTATACTGTGTTTTCTTGTACTATTATACCTGATGAACAAAATTCCCTACCCTATTCTTCATTAAGAAAAGCTCTCAGAAATATTTTAGGTATCTTGGACGTGGGCTCTAAAGCTCCAGAGTACTCACTGTTGTAATGAAAAGATAAGCTACAGAGCCCTAAACCAGCTGGAGTATTCTTGACATTTGAGGCATCATGCCCCATTATAATCTTTTACCATACATTTGCAGTATCTCATGGAGCTGTCATGAAAAATTGAAATCAGGTCTAACTTCTACCCCTATCTGTATAGATATGTACAGCTGCACAGAGCTTTATACATTCTGCTAGATGATCAAATATGACAAAAATCATTTCCTAGTGAAAATTTAAGAACTTCCTGAATTATGGTCTAAACTGAACAACAGAGATTTATTTTTTCAGACAAAATATCCATAGACAAGCTATAGAATATGAAAAGATATTTGGCGTTGCTTAGAGCATTCTTGCTGCCTTGCCCAGGTTCACTTTTTGCCAGGCAGCTGTTCTTCCAATGAACTGACTGCATTTATCCCTGGGCTTTGCAGTAGGATTGTGGCTCGTTCCTGGGAAGATGTCAGCTGCTTTTCATGGCGTTTGAATCTGTGGTCAGACAAACTAGTATATATGCTGTATTGGGGAAAAAAAAAAGAGCATTTAAGCATGTTCTTGAATGAGAAGAGCAGACATCAGGCATAATCAGGGTAGGAAGGTGTCCACTCCTGTATCCAGGATGTCTGTTGTTGTCTCAGATATAATGCAAGTTGCTTTTCTGGAGCATTATCTGTTTTAGTAACATTTCTTTTTCACAACTATTTTTGACAAGCCAGAAATGGCAATTTTGTATAGATTAGGTTTTTGTTACAGAAGCCAAAGTATCAGCTTCAATGTGTCAGAAAGACCAAGGACAGTCAGGTATGGGAAAAGTTTTAAGGTACTTTATATTTGACTTTGGGAATGTATTTTTAACTTCTTAATTAATGCTGCAGTAAAGTTTCTCACAATGATAAGCCAAAATATTAAAAATTAGAGGATCTTTCTGCCTTTGGATATTGTAAGTTGTTATACACCTAGAGTAGTTTAGGCTCTGGTGCCTATTCTCAAGAGTAACTCCTTTGAAATGATTTGTTTTATCTGATGTAACTCCTTTGAATATCTCATTCTGTAGGAGGACAAGTGTGGATCTGATACTGTTTCTTGCAACAAAGAAGTTGTATTTGTTGAAATCAGATGTCTACTCAAATGCAATCCTTTGTGCTTTATTTAGGTCTTTCTCCTTGACTAGTATATATGATACATGCACAAAAAGCTCATTGGACTGTTATAGTTGGAGGTTGCATGAATGAGTTTCATTCCTTTACTACAAATCTCTCGGTATTTCCAAGGTCATCTAACCCTTAAAAAATTATAAAGGTTGTCTAATGCTTATTTTTCATAAGATCTTGCTTTGCTTTCCATATTATTTCTATATATGGTTGTGCTGGGGTTTATAAATGAAATTTTAGCAGAACCAGTTCATCTGTTTCAAACACAGTGGAGGCATTGTTGTCTTGCCCATATTAAAATAATGCTCATACTAAGCACTGAATAAGGACAGAATTTTTGTAAGAAATTGTAAGAAATGTATTGTAAGAAATTTGACAATGCAGTCAAAGATCATATCTTAATTTCTTCATGTCGGTGAGGAGAAATTAGCAATTAGAGTTATGACACTTCCTAAATTATGGGGCATTTGAGAGTAGAACTTTAAAATTCTTTCAATGTTGGACGACAATGGATGTCACAGTTGTGTTCATCTGTTGGCTGCTCAAGTAGTAGCAAGTTAAGTGACCAATGCAATGTGCAGATTGGAATGAAAGCAGTTTCTTCTGCAGCCGGACAGCCCTAAGCTTTTTAGAGAACTTCGCTTGTGCCTGGTTCAGATGAATGAGCATAATTAACACGAATCTCCAGTGACAATGCAAAAGATAAATGGATGGTTATGCAGTGAAAAAAACTCCTCATTTATGCTGAGGCAAGATCTTCTGTTGTGTTTTTGTTTTGTTTTGTTTTCTCTCTCTTGGTGTAGGATACTTCAAAAATAACAAAAAGATTATTGTTCACAAAATAATAACAAGACTGAGTATTATATTAGGCTTATTTTTAAATTCAGAGCTTCTGTGAATAGTGAGTTCTAACTAATCAGATAGAAACCGAAAGATCAATATCACTCAAGTAAACACAATATAGGACCCAGTTTGCCACTACTGAGGCCATGATGGCATGAATTCAATTCTTCACAACTGCCTCAGAATTAGGAAGATAGTAGGCAGTCTATACATATTCTGTAAAGCAAGAACATGGCAACATACCTGAGCCCATAAAGAAAACAGATTTTCTTGATACATATCCAGTTAAAGCAGTAAATTAGTCCAAGTTAACAAATTAAAATATGTGCAAGTCACACTTTATCACAGTTGCTAAACTATAATAAGGATGTGGATCTGGATTATGTCATGCAAATTAATGTTTTTATGGAGTAAATCTGATGCCAGAAGAGTTACATATGTAGTGCTTACTACTGTACTCAAGAAGGTTAGAAACCACTCCAAGAAAGATAGAGGAAGCAACAAAGCTTTGGAAATTCAGGAATAGCTGACTAAGACCCAGCTTTGCAAAATGGTACGCATTTGTCTTACATAATATACAGTGCGTTCCTGCAGGCAGCATTCTGATCATCATCAACTCTTGTGCCAAAGTGAAAATTTAAATAAAATATTTGCCCATTAGAAGCGAAACACTTGAATACTCTCTGGGTTATGGAGGCTGTTAAAGGAGAGGTGAAAAATAGCATCATTTCGGTAGAGATATTTTGGCTCAGCTTCTTAAAAGTATTTAAGAAAAAGTTAAATAAAGTATTATTCTTTTCTACTATCTGTACTGTAAGTTGGGCTTTTGATTGTCCATAGTTTCACATCTGCAAAGACTGTCCCCTGAAATCCGAATATTACACACAGTGAAAAGTGTGTTAATTTTCCTGAAGCTTGGGTGTAGAGAATAGGATGCAAAAGAATATTGAGGAGATAGGTGATGGGGACTGGCCAGACTGTTCTGGGACACACTGACCTAACTCTACTATACTCCGTGCTTGGTTTATGGCCACGTCACGTATTCCACATACCCAGCCTCTGCTCATTATTGTACATTGTATCACATGATGTCTATGTGCTGGTTACCCGCTAATAGCACGAATTGAATTGTAACACAGGACAATCATGTGTTTAGTAGTTGTATAAGAGCATAGGTTCCCCTTCCCGCTCCCACTCCTTGCCATGGACTCCTTGCCATGCTCAGCAGTGCCTGGCATCTCCCCGTCATTCTCTTCCTCCTGCTGGAAACTGGAGAGCCCCCATGCAGAAGTGGAGGTAATAAAAGCCCTAATTTGACCACCGTTAGTCTTGTGTTTGTGTGCCTGCTCCCTTTGGATGTTGTACAAAATTCATGGCCTATCCTTAAATAATTTTTTTCCATGGGTCAATTTATCTCATTATGTGCCCCATTTCTATTCTTAATCGTCTGGTTTTCCATTTCCAGTCACTTATCTGTGTCCTATTGTCCTGCTTCCCACCGCTGAATTCATAGACTAGTCATTTAGGATCTTTATGTATGCCTTCACCCCCTGCTAATCTAAGACTACTTTGAACCCAGCCAATTAGAGCATATTTATTGGAGATGTGAATTTGAGTCCACTCTGGCAGAACAAGAAATCTGAACTGGGGGCTCCTCTTACCTTCCCATGAAATATTCTGTCACAAGAAGTTGTAGAAAAGACATCCACAGCCGCCTCCTCCCTCCATGTTGTTAAGGAACTGCCATTCCTTTTCCTTAGGAACTTATTTCTATCAGATCATCTGGAAAACCATCTAGGAGGAGGCTTCCAAGAGATTGAAGAAAAATGCTCCTCGGATCTTTAGCCACCATGGGATAGCTACAGAGCCACTTAAAACTGGGCAAGTTTAAAAGATTCACAAAGACATTGTTTCAGTCACACAAGGAACAAAGACTGTAAAGATTTCCTATAAAATACGGGTTTGCATTACATGCTAGCTAGGCAAGATCTTTCAGAATGATAGTTATACCTTTGTGGGATTATTATTTCAGGACACATCCTCCTTTTATATCTGGCCTTTGCAGCATAACAGAGAACATGGTGGTCAAATAGACTAAAGCACTCTACGAATACATTATGCTAAGCTGAAAAATGTGTTTGTCTACCAAATGAATGATATTATCCCTATTTATCCAGAAAGCTGATTTTAGGTACTACAATATCTATAAGCTACCACAGCAATAATAATAAATTAGAGTGAATATGTATCTAAGGAGGGCTGAGCAGCCACACAGCTGCAACCACATCACATAATGCAGGAGGACGCACAGTGCAGTAGACATAGTACTAGAGGACTCATCTTTTCCCTGTAGTTTCACATTCTCCCATTCAACATTTGCCCTTCTATAGTAAATTTGTTCTTAACAGAGTTGAGGGACACTGGTTAAAAAAGAAAAAAAAAAAAAAAAAAAAAGTTAAAAACTTGCATCACACTAATTTCCTATGACCACTGCAGTTCCAATTAGGATGTTCCACTATAAATTTTGACACTGCAAGTCCCACTCACTGCCTGAGGCCTAACCATGTGCAGATTTAACAAGGACTTTAATCTGTACACATGAATGCATTTATGCATTAAGTTAACCTAGAGCTAAATCTTTACAGTCATATCACTGGCATAGACACAATCTTCTTCCAGCTGCAGATACACTGGTTGAAAGATTATTGTCTCCAGCCCCAGAGGCAACTGTTCCCTCCCTGAACTGCCATGTGAGTATTCCCCAGGCCCTTACAGTCACAACAAACCAAGAATGCTTCAAAAGAATGAGAAGTATATCCATGCTAATCTGGTTTATATGGATTGAAATGATCCCACACGTTGCTGAAGTCGGGGACCAGAGAAGGCAGTAACCTCTGGCAGTAAAGCTGTTGAGATGAGCAACTTTTCAGTTAGAAGGGTAGGAGCAGGAAGAGGAAATGTGATCACACTCTCTCTCTGTAGGTTTAAGGAAGAAATTGCTTTGTCTGAGAAGCCTATTTAGTTTTATTTACTGAGTGCTAGGCTCAGCAAGCCTTTTGATTTTGTATATCTGAAATATAAATTTCCCATTTTACCCAGCTCAAATAAATGACCTGTGACATCCCCCACAAATTAATAGAGATTAGTTCTGAGAGAAAACAATCTAAATAGCCTGATGTGTAGAAATGCCACAAGATGATTATGCAAACACAATTATTTATGTTCATTGCCTTATTAAGTATTTCTGAAATTATTTCCTTAGCTCATCTTCATAGTAAACTGAGCTAACACTTATAGAAATCCAAAAGTGTAGCACTAGACTATGAAAAATTATAAATCAGTGCAACTGTAGCAGATGTTAAGGCTCAGTATGAATCTGTGTGTGTGTATATCTATAAGACTCTGTCTGTCATCTCATCAAAGGATCAGGCTAATTAAAAGGAACTGTGCTCATATTGGCTAGTCAATGCAGTAAGTTCTGGGTGAGAAATAAGGCATAAGTGCCTCCTCTCTAAGCAAAGACATGCCCAGACAGAAACATCCAAAGAAGTTATGTTGTACTACTGTTGAGTAAGAAAACAAAATACTACGAATAGAATAAGTTTGAATAGTAAATAAAAAACTATGTGCTATTTTAAGAAGGGAGTAGAAATAGCTAGCTGTGCCCAGAGTCTAGCAGGTAAACACACAAGCATGCACATATACACTGAAAGATACTACTGATAATTGACATAAAGAACTACTGCACAGCCAGATGAAGGCCCAAGAGCCTGAGACCAAAAGGAAAAAAATTAGCTACACCAAGGAATTTATGGAACAAAAAACTAAATATCTTTTTCACTATTAAATTCTATATATTAATTACATTTTAAAAAATCTTAATTTGACAGCTCCATTGAGACAGATTATTACCATAAACATTTTTAATGCAAGTAGTATTTTTTTCCTAAAAAATATGTAACAAACATTTAAAATGAAACAGTTAATAAAATGGTTAATAAAATAACTTTTTCATATAACAACACTACGGAACACTTATACCACATTTTTCATCTTGAAAGTGTTCCATTAAAATTAACTAATTGAAGAAGCTTTTGAAAAAGCCTTTTGATAAAGTCCATTACATAGGGCTATTAAGAAAGCTTGGTGAAGTGTTTGGTGAAAAGCAAAGTACACTTATGGTTCATATATTTGATACAAAGAAGAACTATAAAAATTAACAGTATATGGTCAATCCACAAAAGTATCTAAGTAGCTATTGTGGCATGAAATGGGGACTAATTACACCAGCACAGCCTCAGGACAGCTAGATCACGCCAACAGTTTGATGGGAGTAACCTCGTCAGTATTTTGTAGAAAGGGTCCAGGTAACTTGATAGGGCAGTACTCACCCACTTCTTTAACCTACATTGTATTCACATTGCATAAAAGACATTGTTGCATTTCAGGCTAGTGAATAAATAAACAATAAAGAAGAAATCCAAAAAGTATTTTGTTCTAGAAAGATCCATATGTCTTGGGAATGTTTCTTTCGTATACAAGCAAGGAAAATTTGTGATGCAACATCGTGTGATTTATTTATTCAATATCCTGAAGAGCAGGGTCTTTATCTTGTTTGAGAATCCATTCAGTCCCCTAATGCGTTACAGCATGGACATTTTTTATTCAAGAAGGATGTATTCTCCTTTTTTGCTAAGCAACCACCGTTCTTCACCCCTACCCACAGGGGTGACGGGTATGGGACTGCATCCAGCAATACCTGGCCTGGCCAGGTTAGGCACAGCTAATTTCAGCCTGTGCTTTAGCCAGAAATTCTATTCTCCAAAAGGCCCATATCTAAACCATAACTATCTGCTCTCATTTACCTGAAGTGCCAGCTGCCCTACACCACTCCCAACCCTATGATGAACCTCCACCCTGACACCCCTGCAGAGAAAGCATCTGTATTCTTTTCCCACAATGTCTATTCTTTGGTTCTTTTTTCTGTCTCTCACACATATACAGCTTTATAACCTTGAGTCTAATTTAACCATTTCTCTCAGCCATGTTACATCCCTGCAGCATACTATAGACCAGCTACCCTTTTATTTTTATGAATATTTCTCTCTCAGACTATTGCTATTGGAGAAGCTTCTTTCAGCATGGTCAGCAATAGTAACTACATAGATAGCTTTCCCAAAATTTAGAAAATTATCCCCAACTTTCCTCTAGTTGCTTTTATTTCTGTGAGCAAGAGTAACAGTAATAGCTAGTCTCTTGTTCAGACAAGACTGGCTATTACAAGTAAAGGAAGCTGAGAATAATTTAGTATATATTTACCATGGAGTTCTTCATAATCAGACCTTCAAAGACCAGAAGGATAATGATCTCGAAATAAGGCTTCACAGCATGCCATTATTACACATCTCACTTTAGACATATCCATCATTAAAATATGTATTAAAATATCTGTGATAAAAATCTTGTAGCATTGATCCAAGAGATGTATCAATCTTAATGATCACGAAGGGCAATTCAAGGATAGCTGCAGAACAGTGTTACCACCAAGGTAATGAATTCACCAGTGAATAAGAATTTGAAGCAACATAGATGAAGTTCCAGGTGTATCTGAAAAAAAAAAAAAAGCAGGCTCAAAGATTGAGACAGAATTATTTTTTCTGAGACTGAAATAGAAGAAAAGTACAGATGGGCTTGTCCACTCTGGAAGGCTTACTGATATGAACAGAATGTGGAATAATAAGTGTCTTGCATTAGTCCAGACTCAGAATGGTCCTTACGTCAATCGGTCTTAAGCTTAGGACTCCAAACAGAGCAGAGGTTTTGGGATTTGTTTTGGGCAACAAAGTTGTAAATAGCAGAACATATGGAGGCCTAAGACAAGTTAATAATTACAAAGTCTCGTTACAAGACAAGCCAATGAAATTCAAGCCAGATGAAATCTGTGGAAAGATAAAAACAATTTGGAAGGTTGCACTGAGATAAGTATTGTCATATTTAGCAGTCTGTAGAATAGCAGAGCAGCAGTTATATTTGGATTGTGGCAAATTTAAGCTACAGAAGAATTAACACAGACAGGAAGATGATTATGGTATCTTGTAGATTTGTTGCACATGAAGTCAGCTTTTGCCATTTGTTTGGAGAGAAATTAATTTGATTTTTTTCAGCATAATATGATTTTTTCAGCATTGTTAGTGTTGCCAGCCGGTCAAAAGTATGTTGAGTCAGGTCGAGGGAGGTGATCCTTGCCCTCTACTCAGCTCTGGTGAGGCCGCACCTGCAGTATTGGGTGCAGTTCTGGACTCCCCAGTGCAAGAGGGATGTGGAGCTTCTAAAGAAGGTCCAGTGTAGAGCAACGAAGATGTTTAAGGGACAGGAGAATCTGTCTTGTGAGGAAAGACTAGGTGAGCTGGGCCTGTTTAGCCTGGAGAAGAGAAGATTAAGAGGAGATCTGATCAATATGTACAAGTACCTGAGGGGTGAATATTGGGAGGATGGGGCCGAACTCTTCTCAGTGGTGGCCAGTGACAGGACAAGGGGTAATGGGTGCAAGTTGAAACACAGGAATTTCCACATCCATGTAAGGCAGAATTTCTTTCCTGTGAGGGTGCCAGAGCCCTGGCACAGGCTGCCCAGGGAGGTTGTGAAGTGGCCTTCTCTGGGGATCTTCCAAACCTGCCTGGCTGCCGCCCTGTGCCCCGTGCTCTAGGTGCCCCCGCTGGGGCAAGAGGGTTGGACTAGATGATCTCTAGAGGTCCCTTCCAACCTCAACCATTCTGAGATTCTGTGATAATGTCAGCCACTAACATCATAAGTTTAGCTTCCCATATTCACCACAGCTATGTTTCTCCTTTTTTTTTTTATTGCTTTGTATTATGCAGTATAGGATTTGATCACAGTATTTGATAATATGAAATTGTAGACTCATAGAAAACAAAAGTCAGATAAGACATCAAAAATTCAGACAAGATTTCTTCTTCCCTAATTATGTTATTATGTTCATACACAAAAGTGCATTCAGCATCCAGTTTCACTCAGCAAAACAAAAAAATTCTGCCAAATATTTTCTTTGTTGCAGTTTACACCCATTGTTTTCTGGGCATAGTGAATAGATTCTTACCTTTCTCTTTTTAAAAAGCCTTATAAGAATTTTAAAATGATTATTTCTTTCTCCAATCTTTTCTTCTTTATCTTTAAATAAATCAAATTTCTTCAATCTTTTCTTATGTTCTGTTGGCTTCTGACCATACTTAAAAGGTGGACAGAAGAAGGATGCTGCATCTATTCCTTCCTCACAAATTATGGCTAGCTACCTAACTTTTGGTGCATTTAATCTGCAGTAATGGATGAAAAAAGAAGTCAGCATGCTATTTGGAGTAGGCAATGTTCTTAGGTAAGCAGAACATCACAGTGACTTTCAAAGTCCTGGGATTAAGAGCTTACTTCATTTACCTGTTGTGAAGGAAGAAGTTTCTCACACACATACTTGAATTAGGGAAGTCTATAATTCATCCAAGATATTGAAAGCCGGTTGCCAGCTGAGATGAAAGAAGAATTTATGAGAAGAATTTCCAGTTCTTCTAAAGCTATACTTATGTTTCTAGGCTACCTTTGGTTAGGTCTTTGTTTGGAAAATAAGTGTCTGAACATTTCACAGCTTTTCTCTTGATTCTGTTCTGGTCAGATAAGCAATGGCCTGTAGGATTTATTTACTATGCCTGACTTCAACCCTTGCTCTTTTATATTTAATTCATGCGTACATATAAGTACACTTGTGCAATAAATGAAAGACTGTTGATTGTATATGGGTTTTTATCTTTCTAGTCTCTTCTGATTAACTTGATGGCTTTGACATTTATGAAATTGAGTTACTTCTACTTTCTTCCATAACATGCCTTTTTTTAATACACTGGTGCATATTTACCTCAAATAGCCATTATGATCATCAGCTACCGGCCAGTGTCCTGTGCACTCCTCCTCTACATGGCACTGTTATAATCTATACGACTATAATTGCATTTCAAGAAACGTTCTAGGAGCAAGCAGGGAAGCCAGCCTTCGCTCAATACTTTACTAGCAAGCATCTGGTAATACATCCCAGCTTCTATGTCCCACAGTCCCTGTGCTCCTTTTTTTCTTCTTCCTGCACCAATATCATTGCATTATCTAAACTTTATATTGAAATATGCAGATTTTTACAGATGTGGGGATAGATTCATCAGCTTTCTCCATGGAAATAAAGCAAATACATGGAAATAAAGCAACTATAAAGCTGCAGTCAGCTGACAGTTACATGGAAACCATGTGTGTGCAGCAAAGTATAATGCTGCTGAGACAACCCAGTGGATTCATTCTTTTTTCCCCAGCTGTCATGCCATCTAGCACACTTCAGGCTTTTTTTTTTTTTTTTTTTTTTTTTTTACTTTTTTTTTTCTTCCTTTTTCAACTGGTATAAACTGGAGGCAACACTTAAAATGAGCTTGACCCATGAAAAAACATCACAAGCTAGTCACAGACATTGCAGTCACTCCTTTCCTTTCATTCTCTCCTCTTTCAGACACTACCTTAACAGGCAATGAGTTAATTAACCAACATTATCCTCAAAGGTCATTAAGTATTTTTCCTTTACAGTAATTTAGGCGGGGTTGTGTTTGTTTTTCAGCCAAGAAACTCTCTCTTATACACTATACTCACTGACTTGCTAAGAAAGGAATTCAATTTTCTAGCCAATTATCTGAACAGACCTTTCTAAACAGTCAGACTCAGTCGCTGTGGATGGACGCATGCTGTGTGCTCATGCCTTGTAAAGGATGTCCACTTGTTCTAGCAATGAGTATATCAAAAATCTGTTCCGACAACCAGACAGGGTAATCTTTTACTCTTCATGAAGCAGATCCAGTACGCAGAGGCTTGCTAGAGGGATCAAGCAAGTGGTGTCACAAAGAAATGGCTAGTTGTTACTGGACTGGGGAGGACTAAATGAATCATTTATCTGATCTTTGTATGATTCTTCAAAAACAGTATTTCAGTAAACGCTCAGCTTGTGTTTAATGTAGAAGGACAGAGGCACCACCTCTGCCGCATACATACATAACCTTACACTACAGGTACTTAATAATCATTGCAGTATACATTTTCATAGGATAAGTCCCTCTGAAAAAAAAAAACCATTTGATTTCTCTGCAAGATATCTCTGTAAAATATAGATATTTCCAAGACAGGAATGGAATGGGTCCAGTCTAAAAGCCAATTTTGTAGACAGCACAAACAACAAGTTAACTTGAATATATTTGGAAACTGGAGTAAATTTCTATGTTTAGGGAACAAACTAGTAGGATTTTAGCTGGAAAAAAAATCCAGGTAACTAAAAAAAGTGATGAAAAGAAGTTTAAGCATTTTTGTATACAAGTATGCCCTGTCCTTATTTTATTTCATATTTTTTTCAGGTTTATCTGTTACCGTTTATGACATTACAGGCTTTTCTACATTTAAAATGCAGATGTTAAAATGCTACATCATTTCATATTTATACTTCTCTTATTTGGACCAAATTTTCTTTTGGAGTACACTGACAGAGGCTAAACAAATTCACCAAATTAAAAAAAAAGAAAAAAAAAAGCGCTATTCCTTATAAATCACAAAAAAATAAGCTATAAAGGCTAATTTGTATTCTTGTGTTTCAGTAAACATCTGACCTTTTGCTTCTCTATGAGAACAAGAATATAATTTGAAGAAAGATTTAAGGTAAATGTAGTAGTTTCTACTATCAGACTGTAGCTTCTGCTAACATTATGAATGACTAAGGGGGAGAAAAAGCATGATAGCTCATCACTTGATCTAATAAAAGAGCCTACAAACCTCAAAAGTGGATTGCTTGCAGTAGGTACACCAGAATAGCTGCTAAAAGCATTTTAAGAAATATATTAAATCCTAAAAATAATTGCCCCTAGATGCAATAGCAAACTGCAGAGTAATCATCTCACTGTTACCAAGGTTGAAGACTGAGAACTTAATGTGATGCAAATTCTGTCCTAAAGAAAATGCATTGTGACTTTTATAGAGCACAGCAATCAAATTTCAATTAAACATCACCGAGAACATCTTGCCTGTAATATCACTATTTAAATCTTTCAATTATTGTTTCTCAAATTACCTCAAATTCAGGACCATAGTTAAAGACAAAAACAAGCTTTCAGAGGTTTACTCTTCAGTTAATAGGAAAATACATAGTACCTTCATGTGATGGCACTTCAAAGCAGAGTAGCAACACAAATATAATGTGACCCAAATACAAAATGTTACTAAGAGGGAAGTGATATATCTATTAGCTGAAGTTTCTGAATAGCCATAAACAAGAAACCTCTATTCCACATTTGCAGTAAATATCTGTGCAAATAGCTATCAGAACAAATGGAAAATTGTTAAAGCTTATTTATGTGACCAGGGAAGGCAGCAGGAGAGCTTGTGGAACAGGTGTGCCTTAAACTCTGAATTTCTAAAAGGAGGAAGAGTGAGAGCTTCTCCCTGTCTGTCAGCTAATACAGGACTTTTCTAGGCACTACCATGAGGAAGATGCTACCTTGTATGGCTAATGAGGAGCCTGAATTTAGGCACATATGCAGGCCTCGTCCTCAAAACAGGAAGATATCCAATGATAGTTCAACATTTAGTGAAATAATTCATCGATAAGGGCCTAAATTAGGACACTGAGTCTGGCTTTAGCTTCCTTCGTAAGTGTTAGGGATTCCTCAAAGCGCACAGTCCTGGTCTGTCTCTTGGCTATTAAAGGGAGCATACAGTTGATGTTGGTAAATCTGGCCAAAAAAACATCTTTATACCACTCCCAAGTCTATACAAGCATTAGAATGATTCAAAAGCCATGTTAAGAAGCAAGAAATGCAAATCATTCCATTTAGTACAATAAAACAAAGCTTTCAAGCACATTTTTAGGATTAAGTAGGTATGGTAAGCATTTTCATGCAGGACATCATAGATGCTTCAAAAGCTCTATATTGATTATTTCTCTGAGGTCTGATCACTACAAATTTTGAAAAAAAATCACGTTTGCTTTGTGCTATACAGTTATACAAGCTACCAGTTAAAACATTAATTTGCCTTTTGAATGAAACAAATGTTCTAAAAAGCTCATTATTATTGCCCAAAGAAAACTTCAGTAAAAATACAGACAAAGATTTTTCCTTTCTGTAGTATTGTTTCTCATGTCAAAAGCTCACTTGACTGAAATTAACATTTTTCCTTACATGTACTTTGCTTCAGTAGCTGTTTGTAGTTTCAGAAAAGAAGCTATTTTACAGCATAATGTTATTATACTACAATGTAATAAAATGCTAATGTGATTAACCCAGTAACTTTTTTTTTGATCATTTTATACAGCACAGAATAATTATGATTATTGTTCTTGGCAATTGGAAATAATAATTGTATCTGAAGTTACCATAAAAATGTACATGTTATAAATCAACAACAAATAATTCTGCAATTTTCCTGCTAGTATACTAATAAACTATTTTCCTTATAGTACCAGCCAACTGAAAAACCTTTAACAAGTTCAGTAATCTTTAGCAAGTTCAGTATAGACTGAATAGTGTATCTCCAAAGGCTCAAATTAAATTATTTAAAAAGTCTTTCCTAATGTATTGGATTTTTTTCTTTTTCAAGACTGATAAGTAACTCAGTTTTACCCAACGGTTTCACAATTTTCTATTGTGAAATGGAAAAAAAAAAAAAAAGCCATGTTAAATTGACTTTAACAGTGTTAATTCAAGATGAATGCAGGAAAAGAGCATGTATCTATTTATAAATCTTCGGTTATGTAGTCACAAGATAATAGAAATAGAATTTTTGTTTTCAATTATATAAGGGATAACTAAAGCACTAAGGTTCTGTTGTCTAACTGATATCTGATAGAACCTTTGCCTATGAATGTTGGCTAATGTCATAACAGTTATCCATATATGGGAAAATATACTGCAAGATTTTTCATGGTAAGAATAATGCACTTGTCCATATTTGTTGGTACAATACCAGCTGAAACAGAAAACTTAAATATTCTTGAAAAAAAATATATATATACGTACACTAGAGAAGATTTTGTACTTAACAGATGGCTAGTTCTGCAGGGATATTTTAACAGATGGTTGGCATGAAGGTCTGGAAAAAAAAAGTTCACTGGAGTTTGGAAGTTACAGTCTTACTGAAAAGTCTTCTTGCTTTTCATGAAGATAATGCTTAGCCTAGCACTGTTGCTAGTATACAACATGACTTTATGTCCATTACTGTCAGCTGAAATAACCAGCATGTTCCAAAACTCTGTGCAAGAGATAAAAAAATCACAGTTTCCACACCGTTCTTTGTTGATTATTTTTTTTCCCACCAAAAGTAGTTTATTCATGCATAAGTTTCGTAACTGCCACTCTGCTTCAAACATTTAGGAATTTTCTTGTCTAGAAAGCACACATGGTAATCAGACTATAGGTATCAATTTCAAAGAAATAACATACCCATCTGATGTAGTTACTAGAGCAAACTCTAATGTCAAGACAGTTTGAAAATGGGAAAAACAGAAAAACCTTGAGATATCTTAAGATTTCATGGCTTGTCAGTTCTTCCACTCTCATACAAACAAACAAAAAATTTAAAGTGAGCTAAACAGTTAAAGGAGCTAAATGGTTAAGCTTAAAATTTGCACTGATTATCAGTGCAACTAATTCTCCTTCAAATTCAAAATAAGGAAGAAAGCAGAAAAGACCCACTCAACAATGCTAAATGAGGCAAAACCTCTGTTGAAGTTTGCAATATGCTTGCAAAAATCACCAGAATATTAGCAGAGATGTGAGCTGGCTTGAACTTGGATGTGTGTGACTTCTTGCCAGGGAGAGAAATCTCTAAAGCAAATGGAAGATTCTTTATCAGAAATGAAAACTGCCTAGCAGGAAGAACAAGCTCTGCTCTGTTAATGCCACAGGGAGCATGATTAAAATTTACTTCTATGTTGATTTGAGATGTCTGATTTTAATATATTAACTCCAAAAACTGCAGTTATTTGCTGATTTTTTTCCACTTATATCCATGAACAAAATAACTCTCCTTTTCACAACAAGAATAATGTATGTATTATTTTATATTCATATCTAGAGACTTTGAATGTTCTATTATTCTTGCTTCCATGGTATATGTTGTACAGCTTGAGTAGTTTTCAGACACTACCCCTCATTCTTTAGCGAAATGGAAGCATCACTGCCAGAAATTTGAGTAATTTTGACTGACAACTTAACCAAAAGAAAGTAAAAGAAACTATGTGACAGGTGGAAGATCGATAAGAGTTATCAAGTGAAACCTGTAGATTTAATGTAATGGGCAAGATAACAAGGCCAATGCCATTATATCACTTAATGTGAAGATCTAGGTGAACTCACATGGTCAATCCAATTCCAGATTTTTAAACATTCTGTCCCATTATTAATTATAAGCAAAGATACAGGGTTTGATGATGGCAAATATAATGATGCTTTTGATTATTTTAATCTACAGACTATCATACAAATGGTAGAATAACGAGAATATTAGCAGTTCTCTGCATCTACCCAGAGAAATGTAATTGTAATTAATAATAATTACAGAAAAAGCTATGTTAGATATCTCATACAATTATTAGTGTTTGCATATTTTGTATTATGAAACCAGACATTCTGCAAAGTAACTTACCATTTCAGTGTTTTCACAAGATGACTGAAAAGGCTATGCAGGTATAAAGTGAGATATTTAACCCATTTATTTAAATTATTTCCTAAAAATGAAAAATCTATTTTATTGCTATTTATAAGATCATTCAGTAATTGTTCTTAATATTGTATAGTCATAAATATCATTCACTTGTGAAAATATTTCACAAAGGGCTGGTGTGGATATCCCCTATTATTGTGTCTAGTCATGAATACAAACTCATAAACCATGAGTACAATCCCACTTTAAAACAATATTTCTGGCAGATGGGATAAACTGTTGCCTTGGATGCTCCCCAAAACTTAATACGCCTTCAGTGACTTCACCTCAGATATAAGAATAAGGAATAAGATTTGGAATGAAGTTTAAGATTGCGCATATAAGAAGCAAGGTAAGTGCAATATTTCCAATATCACTTGCAAACTAGGTGATTTAGGAGTTTAAATCAGATTACATACATTTCAGGAACTCAGTAAACCAGTAACTTTCATGAGCATGGCATTCTCTGGCATTCTTATCTCCAGATTTCCACCATTATTTTCAAATGAAATTTGCACATAATTATGCTTATATTTATGAGTATCAATATTTCTAGTGACTTTATAGTTAGACTTATGCTAAAGTATTTCAGATCAAATCAGTTTAAAAGAGACTTTATTCCAATCAGAAAAGACAAAAAGGACTTTTATAACTTAATACATAGATATGGTTGAGATATGTATCAACAGTTTGCTCTCTCTGATGAACATTCTTATATATTGAATGAAGAGAGTTTCACTTGCCTTTTAGCTCGTATTCTCCTTCAGTGTATGACTCTGGGGATTCTATAATCTATGGTAATAGTAATGTCAATTAATTATGAAACAACTTTTTGCCGAGGTACTGAAAGTCCTAAATAATTACAAAAATTAATTACAATCTAACAAAAACATACTAAAAGTCAAATTTACTGGTACTTCATTGCACTGAAAACTACATAGTAGTAGACCATATTATATTCTTTATGATCAACACAAAGCATTATTACTTTTCAAACATTTTGCCTATTAAGTTGTCAAAGTGCAAAAAGTTTTACAGTATGTTTCAAAGACATGTTAGGTACAGACAAAGAATCAGTTCTTTTGCTCTTTTCTGTCAGGACCACAAGGACTTGATTCTGGTTTTAATTTTTCCTGGTTTGTCTGCCATTGCAAACAGATGCACTGACATTGAGTAAAGAACTGGCCCACTTTTTCTTCTATTTGTTTCACCTGTCAGATCTGAGGGAGAGAATTTGCCTAATGAGCACAGAGTACTGTACAACACTTACAGATCCCTAGAGAAATACAAAATACACTTCAGACCCTAGAGAAACTTCAGATCCCTAGAGATCCCTACACTTCAGATCCCTAGAGAAATACAAAATACACTTCAGACTACTTTATAGCTTTTGTGTGTGTTTTTTTTTTTTTTTTTAAGGGCAGGGCTATGACAGACTATAATACAGACTATAATCTATTAGGCTATAGAGACCTTTACAGCAGAATCATTCAAATATAATCATCTTTAGAAAAAATTCATCTTTTTTTTCTACTTAAATTGTAATTTTAATCAGAAATAACTTAATCTGGATACCTTCTTTCAGAATTTCAGCAGTCCTCAGTTTATTCTCCTTTCACCATTGCATCTTTGAACTATTTTTCATGTTGTTAATTAAGTTCTCCTCCACTAGTGGAAGTATTACCAAAGTCTAGGTCTCTGTGCATCCCAGAAAATACATTCTGAGTTGCAACATTTAAATGATAGCAGGTGAAACGATAGCACTTATTGTGTTTTCTTATTGAAAATGTTCACTTTCAAACTATTTTCCCCCCAAGGCATAGACAAATACTTCTTAAGAAATTCTATAGATTTTACAGTCTTCATGGAGGTTGCTCATTTATAATATTTATGTCAAAAATAAATTTCAGTTAAAAAAAATAGTTTGATATAAAAGATCCACTCAAAAATATACCAAGAATATCTGGTTCTTTACCTGCAGAAGTACATGTAAATAATTGACCAAATATAAGGAGATTGTACATAAATTAGTGTCACATGCATCTTGGTCTTTGGAGAATCAGTTATTCTTCCACTAGGATACTGAAAATATTTTCCCTGGGTGCTGTTTTGCTTGAAGCACTTTATAGCTCAATGGCTGGAGTTTCTGTGTCACTGGAAACCCACAATTTGAAAATGGATAAAAAAAAAGGATTGCTCCAAACATGCTCCATTTTATTTATTCCTCTCTGAGGGCAAAATGGAATTAAGAAAAGTAATGCATCTGTTTCATAACAATATTGCTATTACTTTATTCTGCTGATGCTAAAAGAATGCTTGGGTAACATCATAGAAAAAAATAGTTTTAAGGTTTTGAAGTACCACTCATCTAAAGAATTTCAGTTGCTCTATAAAAGTCTATTTCAAGGAGCCTGTCAGTGTAAAAATCTCATAAATGTTAAGCTTGTGATTAGTGCCATAGATCATAAGCGAATCAGAAAGAATCAGCATCCTGCAAGCTAAATTTTTCATTTGAAAAGTAAATGACGGATTGCTCAAAACAGTATCTGACAACTGACTTTCCTCATGTCTTTTCCTAGGTACTGCAACTGTTATGATTTGGAAGCTGAAAAAAAGTCAAACAAAGGAAAGTAATAAAAAAAAACATGTTTTCAAAAAATAAAAGGCATGTTTTGTTAAAGGTGAAAATGAGCCTGTGGGATTCGTGATGCTCAGAGAAGTCACAAATACACTGTTAAAGTTTGTGCATTCTCCCCTCAGTAGAAAAGAGGAGTTGCCACCAGTGGCAGCACATCAGTGACCAGCGGCTTGGTCTCACATCATGCTCATGCACCATGCACCTTTTCTTTCCCTTCCAGGGAGGGAATTTTTCACCCTCACCTCCCTATTACTCATAGTTTCAGTGTAAAATGACAGTCCCTGCACCTCGCTGAGGTCAGCAACTCCCTGTATGAAGCACCTCACCCCACATTTTGGAAAAGCACAGGAGTTCTTGTACCACAGGTTCACACAATGAAGGGTATGCACATTTTGGGAATTTCTATGGGAAACTATAAGTACGAAACTTTTTGCACCTAACTGGAAAAATAAATAAATAAATAAATAAAACATTACAAGGCTTTTTCAGGCAGTGTCTCCCTTCACAAAAATAAATGTTCAAGAACCTTAAAGTTGCATACAGTAGTAAGAGACATAAGTTTTCCCCATACATCCTGCTTGAAGCTGCAATGTTGGCAGAAGTCTATTAATTTATTTAATTAATCCCCAATTTTTAAAATATATTATTTTCAGTGGAAATGCACCACTTATATTCCAGTCTCTGCTTGCTGGGTTTGAAAAAAAATTCTTGATATACTCAAAGAAAATGAGAGGAGGGAAATCTCACAACCTTAAGTTTAATGTCCATAAATATATTTACTCCAAAATTTGCTTTGTGCAATTTTTTTTCACTCACCCCTTAACTGAAAACTGTAAACTATAGTTGGTAAAATACATATCTCACAAATTACAAAAGAGTTAATTGAATTTATCTTCAGCTTCAAGTCTGCCACCCATGTGCTCTCTGGCTATGGTACACTTGCACATAAACCTTCACATCATTATTTCCATTATTTCCATATCTGGCAAAACAAGAACAACTCTCAACAAGGAGACAGAAGCTTAATATCCCAGATGCTATTCTATAGATAGATAGACAGAGAAAGAGACGATGCATTTATATATATATCTATATATTTTATATAGAGAGAGTCAACAATAAGGACAAGGGAGCACAAACTAGAAGAGAGAGAGATTAGGGAACTGAGAGAAAATATTGCAGTAGTCTCATCTTAAAAAAAAAAAAAAAAAAAAAAAAAAAAAAAAAAAAAAAAAAAAAAGGAGAGATGAAGGGGAGGCCCTCTGTCCCTTCCCAGAAGTGACCTGGCTCCCTCTTTGGAGCCACCATGGCTGAAACTCCTGTCTTTTAACTCCTCACATTGAGCCCAGTAATGACAGGGACAACTCAGCCCCATCACAACTTCTTTACTCAGCAATTGCAGCATGAAGCTGCATTTCCCTCCCCACCCAGGAGGTCTGGCTTCCAAAGCCTGCCCTAGCTATTAAAAAGCGCTGCCTCCTTTTATGCCATCTGACATACAAATGATTCTCCAAGGCCTCTTTTTTTTTTGGGGGGGGGGTCTATGTACGATTAATATTCAACCCAATCTGTTTTATCATATGCAGTATATATGTAGAGCACCAACTCTTACAACTTTGCTTGTAGGTTCAATGCAATTCTTAACCATGTTTCTGTTAGGACACATCTTACTTTCTGTGTTAAAACCATACCTAATACTCACAAATTTGACTCAGTCAATTAAGGACAAATTTTCAAAGGATTGTTCATTAATAGCCATATAGGACAATTTTTAACCCCAATATAAGTATTACTGCCTTAAAAATATAAAGATATATTTGGAGTTGTACATGAAATAAGATATAACAGATTGCAACTGGTACAAGAATAAAAACATGCAGGTGAGATGAGAATTTAACTGCAGAGCAACAGTTCTTATAGAGTGTGATAGCTATACACAGAAAGAGATTTTCATCTAGCATTTCACATAATTTATTTTTTGTTTGTTTAGGATAGGTTATCATAAAATTAAATATGTCAAATTTTAATTTTAAAAATTTCAAAAGCATGTTCCTACAATGACAGAGAAAATATTGATTTTCATTTTGACCTATTTTGCTATCAAGGTACCTAAATATTAGTAAAATAAACAAATTAATCACTTCAATGCACTGTTCCTTTGACTCTGCATATTGCCAGTGTTTAGCATATCAACACATATTCCAGAAACAAATCACATCTTAAAAGCAAATATTGCCCTTTTACAGTCTTTCTGTGCCCTTATAAACTCTCATTCCATATTACTTTTGCTATAGTTTTATCACTAAGACTTGTAATAGTTCTGAATAGAAAGCATCTTCAATTTTACATTGATTAGAGATCTATAAAATTCTCTATTATTACATACTCACAGAGATGTTTAAAGAAAAAAATTACAGAATGAAAGGTGATGATCAGTTTAAAAGGTTAAAAAAATACAATACAGAAGGGACTCAAATGAACTAAATGTGTCAAGGGATTTTCTAAAAATATGAAGTAATAAAAGTAGACTTATAATTTAAAGTGTTGTTAGAATCTGACTAATAAAATCATGATGAATTACAAGTGCCAAAATAAAATACATTTCATTTTTCATATGAAACTTTGAACTCAGCAGAATGCTTTAATTCTCTTAAAGATTTACAGCTGAATTTTAAGGTTATGAGGTTTTTTTGTGGCTTCCTAGTGCTATTTCTGAATGACATAATTAAAAAATATATATAATGTATATCTATTTTCAATTAATTCAGTTCTTGTATCACTGAAATGTAAAAAAATTCCCAGAGTAAAATCTATGGAGAAGTTTTTTAAATTATGGATTACTAAATTTGTTTTATTCAGATATGTTTAGGCACAACAGTACTCACATTGAAAACAGCGTGTCTTCCCACAAATTTCAGCAAAATAAGTTCTTTTCAACTTCAAATACATATCCAAACTATTCTTTTAATTACATTTTCTGCTCTGTGTAAAAATTTGGAAAGTGAATAAAAAAACCTGCAACCTTACCCTAAGTTTGATGTGGAATTTACCGATGATTCCTGGAGGTCTTACCCACCCAAGGACTGTAGCTATCATAGCAAGCTATCCAGGCAATGCACTCATCTGCAGTATGTAATGCTATAAGATCTTGAGCAAGCATAAAAAAGAGTTTGCACTCTAAAAGCATTCTATTTATTTCAATATTTTTACTTCTATTTATTTTTATGTCAGATATCTTACCTCACAAATTTATATTTTATTTTTCCAGGCATTCATGCTTTTTTTCCCTTAAAGAAATTTCTGTCTATTCAGTCTTGTGAGAAAATTTCATCTCAAGGGGTTTTAAGGCCAGATTCCTTATCAGATAGACTGGAGTGCTACCCCATTCACCCAAAATTCTTATTTTTAAGAAAGTGCCTATATTGTTTTAAATACATGTATATGTATCTACATATACATATATAGGTATGTATGTACATAATTGTTATTTTTTCAGTAATAAGAGTACTAGTATCATTAGAGAGAACCTGTCAATCATAAACATTCTTTAACCAGTGTCAATAGTCCATAGAAGCTTGACATAGTACTGCCATCCATTTAGTGATCTTCTTACCCATCCACGCAGGAGAGTGCTGTAACAGCAGGAGTAACAACTTCCGCAAAGAAGCTGGACAAACTAAGCCAAAAATATGTGATCCATACAAACACATTTTTCATCAATCAAATCAATAAAATAGCCAGTGGTAAAATGCGTAGTCTAAAGATAAAGTCTAAAATTAAAATAAAAGGAATGATTAAAATATCTCTATTATAATCACCAGAACAAAACAATGACAAAAATGAAAGTGTACTTTTTTTAACTTTTACAAGATAGCTTGCTTGACTGTCACTGATTTTTTAGTAAATAAGTCTGTAGAACATGAATGCAGATGCCATGTACATAGCTATGTTTTTAATGTCACTAACAGTTTACTGTGCCTTTATTTCTGTCTTCTGTATTTGTAACACACATGAGGCAACCTGTTCCAAACAAGATACAATAGCGGTCTCTGTCTTTCTGGGTACTGCTTGTTTTTAGATCTGTTCTTGAACTATCCCAATGCCAGCATATCCCTGCTGGTAAGGATGAAAACCAATTCTGGATGAGAAAGCAACACAGTAAAACTACTAAAACCAGTAAAAATATTAAAAATGACATTTTGCAGGAAAATTCAATTCCAGATTTGAAAAAAAAAAAAAAATCCTCAGGGCTTATTTGTTCCAATGAATATTTTCCAACAGAAGAAATGGAATAAAGAGGTAGTAAAAACATTGTGTAGGCAAACCACTCTGTGGAGAGAAGGAGAGTTGTAGGAGAAAGGAGAGTTGTATATCCCTCTCCTTTTTCAGCTCACAGAATAACAATCTCCTTAGGTGTTGGAGCCTGTCCTGAATACAGTGAAAAAAACAGGATGCTACAAATGTAAATTTGCATACTAAATGGGCAATTTCACTATATTATTTATCCGAATACAACTGTACTATTTTATTTATCTTTCCTATAAATTTTGTTCATTTTCAGCTGATGTTTTCTGCATCTCCTTCCCCTCACACATTCTAACTCCAGTTTTCATGTAATTTAAGTGAGAGACTGAAGGATTGATTTCTTAATTGACTTTTGCAAAACTTGTATTCATCTTTTTCCATTCTTCATCTCCAGTTAAGATAGGGAAGAAAATCAAATAAACATATATCACTTACAAACCCTAAAAACAAGTGACTTCTATGTACAGCTGAATTAGTACATCTCATTTAACACTGTTATTGGGGTTTTCTTCCTCTACCAATGCTCCTTTCCTCTTTGCTCTTGTTGTCTGCAATTCCTGCATATTCAAATGGCCACGTCTCCGAGCCAGTTTTAATCCACTTCATTAAACATCTTAGGTTAAAAAGTACCCACAGAGATTATATTCCGATGATACCTTCATACAAGGTAATAGGGATCTTATGTGATCCTAAACTCCGTTGTGAAGGATCGCTTGTTCCTCTATGAACTATCAAAAGTATAAGAAGTTTCATTCCTAACTTGAATATCTCCATTGGTCCTTTGAAGGAGACGGCACAGTACAGCTTTGTCACTATATTAAGGCATAAAGACCACCACCAGTATCAACTAAATAAACCAGATTACCAAAAATAAAGAAAAAAAAATTTGATAAATAAATACTGGTTTATTGAAGCTCTTCTATTTAATGGCTATGCATCTTCACATACTATCTGACCACAGTTAAGCTGGCAGGTAATAAACTTGGCCTGATGATTGTATTTCTCTAGCCAGAAAGAGTCCTCTGCAATGAGAAATGATGAAAATTTGCATCAGATTTCTAAATCAGCTTTTCCAAAACTATCTGTAATTTTTAATCTGAAGCCTTTTCTCATTATTAAGGAAATGAGATAGAAATTTCTGCCCATCAGACCTTACTGTCTTTTGCACTTCTAATGCAGGCTTAAGAGAAAACATAGATTTATTACCTAAAGTAATCACTTTGAAACACATGTGCTCATAAATCATTCTAAGGATGATTTTTCTTTCACTAAGGGAGCACACAAATAACAAACCTTTACTTTTGTGACAGCAGTTCCTGAAAAATACTAACTCATGTCAAGCAACTAGAGTCTAAAATGTACATCGCACATTACCCTTCTATTTCAAAAGTGCTATGAGTACAAAAACAGACATTAATTTATGTTATTTTAAAATACAGTCCTTTGAGAATACATAGAACAGCCACACTAGAATTACATTCATTTTACCAACAGAATAAGAAAACACTAAGCAATTGTATGAACTTCCCTTAAAAACTTCCCATACGGATTTGGAGATATAGCCATCTGAACAGCCATGACTTATAGATGTGTGAATAGATCCTCATGCCTATCTATTGTTCAGTTTAGAGATGATAGCAAAATTAAAATGATTAGGAAGGATAGAGAGTCCAAAAGCTTTTCATAGTGGTAGCTTTGAAGGAAAGAGCGAGGCATGAATATCATAATAAATTCTCTGACAAGTTATCATTAAAAAAATCTGACAAGTTAGAGGTGCTTGGGTTGGCAAGAAAGGATGCTCCACGGCAAGCTCTCCTTCTACCCTGTGCCTCTTCTCTCCTTCTCACCAAACCACTCCATTCCCACCATTTTTATCCTCAGTTAACTTTTACTTACTGCTACTCCAAGACCCTCATTACTAAACTGTAGTTCTGAGCTGTGTAGTTTGACCACAGTAAGCGTTGTCAAATAGTATAGAAGCCCCACACTGCCTCATGATTCTCCAGTTCTGTGAAAATGCTCCTTTAGAAGACCCAGTTTCTGTAACAGCTGCTAAAACTACAGGCACATGCTCTCTTCCCAGTGAGCAATAAAGGACTATCATCTGCAGTGTCTCGGTACTGTTATATGTGTATATATATATATATATGTGTGTGTGTGTGTGTGTGTGTGTGTGTGTGTGTATATAAGAAAGAACACATGGAACTTTTCTATCACTGCCAGAGTTTTAATCCACATCAATGAAATACTGTGGTATATCAGTGCTATAAGCATTTGGCAGACCTTAGAAATGGCATCATGGAGAACCTAAAGCCAAACTCATTCTTTATCTAATTCCTTTGACAGAATTGGGTTCATGCATCAGAGATGGAACAGTCTTGAGCCTTCTATTTCTTACAGAAAAGAAAACAATTCAATTAGACCGGTCTAGTCTTTCTGTTCTATCTGCCTCTCTGTTTTACCCAATTCCTAAATTAACATTTATTTTACAGTGTATGGATCTAAGATCAACTGATTTTTGATGTTGCTTTTTGTTTGTTTGTTTTATATTTATAATGGAAACATAGGCATATTATATGTTTGCATGTAAACAATTCCAAGAGAATTTCTGCAAAAATTCTTCTCATATAGATGACCGAAGGGCTTGAGGTAAACTTTGCACAGAACACAGCAACACATATTCTCTCTACCTCTTACTCCCCCAGGCTCAGATCTAGCACAAATAAAACCATTGCCACGATGCGTATAACTGGAGAGTCTGAATTAAGACTTCTTGTCATATATAATTTTCCAAGTTGTGACACGAGCCATGTTACAGCAAATGATTAATCCAGATTTACAGAACCTTCATAAAATGAAAAAGAAGAAGCAGCCTAACAAAATACTTAAGAAATTTTTATGTATCTTTGTATGAAAATCTCTAATGAACAAGGGGTTATGTCACACTTCCTGGTAATTTTATTAATCCCCTATTTGCTAAGTATCTCTTTCATCTTCTGGTTCAACCTTGCTGCCAAATCCAAGCAGCTATATTCCTACAGTTTCCTAGTTGTCTCTAGTGCCTAACAGTCTTAGCAATTCCTTTGCTACAGATAAGGACATAACTAGTCCGCAGTGGGAACTGCCAACTTGCTCTGTTGTGGTGGTCACAGCCAACACATATTGCAAGGAGGGCAGGCCCTACACTGCCGTGTTTCACGGTGCAGTGTATTAAACCAGGAGCAAAGACAACTAACATTAATACTCCCAGCTATGAACTGTTCCAGCTAACACGTTGGCATATGACCTTTTATATTTTTCCTCTTACAGGGTTTAGTAACCTCAAACGATAAGAAGGGATGAAAAGCTACAGATGATAATCTTTACCTATCAGATGCAGATATATCAACCTACACTGATGCAAGGAGCTCATAATTCAAAGTCTACCAGCATGCCAAAAGAAGGGATGTTCTTGGGTTACAAGGTTACGAAATATGTTTCTGTAATTAGTTACAGCAAAGGTATCTGAAGTTTTCATAAAGTAAATTAAATTGGGAAGACCATCTTGATATATATGTAAGTATTTTCTCAATATGATTTAAAAATACAGTTGCAAGTCTCAGCGTGTGTTTTCTTAAGAATAACGTGAAACTATCTGGCAAGGGAAAATATAAATATAAGTACAGATTTGGCATTTCTGAATATTGTTTGTGGAAATTTAGAGGGTTTGGGGTTCCTTTTACAACAAAGGAACTATCTGATAGTTAAAATTACTGAAAAAGGGAACTGTAGGTTTTCCAACCTTTTCTGCAAGGAACATAGCAATAGTCTGCACATATAATTTTGGGAATTATAAGAAATAAAAATAAGATATATTGCTTTTTGTTTTGTGTCTTTTCTTCATTTCATTTTAGGCAAAAAATGCAGCACTTTGGTACAGTCCTGTGTATGTCACACTAGCCTGTCTACTGTATAGAAATTACGGTCTATTAATGAGAGGTTTGCAGTTGACCAGTTTCCAAACACAATCAGATTAATGCAGAAATTAATAGCAATTAAAACACTGAATTAGTTACGGTTTCAGTCACTGATGAGCTTCTAATAATCTCTTCCAACGTATCTTCAGAAAGGTGCAACGGAAGGAAAGTAAATAGATGTTGACAAGCAAAACCAGCAGAATCATTAATCATTAACTAACCTAGATTTTTACCTAAGGACAACTTACTTAAGATTTTAATGAAGATTTTTTTTTTTTTTTCCTAATGCAGCCTACATCTAGATTTTATGCAAGAGTTGGATCTTAGCACAGCTGAATGCAATGTTCAATAGGACAACAGTAAGGTCAATAGCAAAACACAGGATTTGGGAAGAAGAAAAATGGTGGTAACAGGATGGTGATTTTAGGTGCGTGGGCTCTAAACAGAATCACCTGGAGATAGAAGAGAAACATAAACAAGAGAGGCTTGGCAGTTAGGGGTATGGGTTATGAGAAATTAGAGGAACTGGGTTTTTAGAGTTGTTGAGAAAGTGAGTGCAAAGGATTAAGACAGACAAGCTCTAGGATGAGAAAAAGTTGCCATCAGTCTGTTTGTACTAAATCCTGGTTTGCAGGTAGAGATACAGCATCCTTGTCTTATTTCAGTACTAAGGAAGGTGCACCCTTCAAAAACATGTTTTTTCCTCTTCCTGGTAATGAATCACAACCATGCCATAGCTACAGCTTCATGGATGCACATAACAAAAATGAATGCGTTTCACACACACACATAATATTTGAATCTTGTCAATAATTACCATTATGGTAGTTACTAAAATGGGTTGAATTACTACCTAGCCCAAAGCTCTGCACTAAATGAGATTTGAATTATTAAGCCCTGAGAGTAAGAATTCAAGTTACAAGCTTAGGTTGCAGGTGAAAAGAATCTGATTTTTGTAAAATTTTATATTGAGAGATACTTGGTCTTACTGAGTAAAGTATGTTTATTAAAAAGAAATGCTTCTTTTCCTACTTTCCGTCTCCAAATGGAAGCACAAACCATCATCTGACAGCAGCTGTAGGCACTGACAAGCCTGGGAACTGGTAATAGTTCAATGTGAGAATTACACAGTAAAACTGAATACACTTCTATGCACTAATTCTTACACTAGAAGAAATTTGAAATGGAATTTCTGGACCAAATATTTATTTTAGCTTCCTGACTACATACTTTCAAACAATATATACATTTTTTTTCAGAGTCCTGTACCTCAGATAAAGGCTCACTCAATAACTTTGAAACTGTGGAAAGAGTCTTCTAAAAAAGAGTAATAAAAGTCTTAAGCAGATAAGACTTTTTACTGAGGAGTCAAAATCAGGCTTCTAACAAAATCTTAGCATTTCTGTACTAGAGAAAACATTTATAAAGTAATATAGGATTTTAAATCCTTCTTTAATAGACAAAAAAAATGCAAGTAACAACTAAGAGGTATTGCAATCAACTCAGATGTCAGTAATCAGTAACTCAGTTGTCAGGTAGGCATCTAACTCAATATGACTTATGCAAGAACATTCCAGTGGGAGAATCAGAAAGGAGAAAAGAGTGCTGGGACATCTGGAACATTGGTTTGGCAATTAACTACATGTTAGGTTTTTTAAACAAACTGCTTATTGTGACTGAAGAGTTATATTGTCTTAGTAATGAATGAGAGTGCAAAATACCACTCAAGAATGAAGAATTTTTATTCTCCTTCTAACATTGCAACTCTGAAATATTTCCAACTCTTTTCTCTTTTTCTTCTCTGATTTAAAATTACATAAACTTCAAGATCCTTTTGATTTCTCCCTAAAATTAGTGGAGAAGAACTAGACAACATAATTTGAAATGAAATTAAGACTATTCCAAAAGTAAAATTAGCTAATTAACATGTCTGTTTTGGTTTTGGTTGGTTGGTTGGTTGGTTGGGTTGGTTTTGTTTTCTTTTAGGTTATGAAAGAGCATGTCATATTCCCCACAAGCACCTGAAGGAATAAGAGAAAAAAATATATATATATATTTGTTACTGAAGATGTGCACAAACTCTGGAAATCCTTCCTTCCTTCCTTCCTTCCTTCCTTCCTTCCTTCTTTCCTTCCTTCCTTCCTTCCTTCCTTCCTTCC
>JAYECN010704466.1:0-48162 GCA_035222435.1 Microcambeva ribeirae
GGCGCCTGCGCAGGGCGCTGCCGCCTCTCCCTCCCACGCCGCGCGGCGCGGGAGTAGATCCTGGATCCCTAACCGTGCCAGCGGCCAGTCAGACCTTGCCATAAAGTGGTGGCATTTTTTATTTCTGAGAGAGAAGGTTGCTTGGCTGGTGGCACCAGTCCTGGGGCCGCCTACATCTGCATCTGTGTGTTTCAGAGCACCTCTAGCTCCAGTAGTCTGGCATGGGGAATTAATACGGGGTTTGTGGAGGGAAAAAGAAAATGGGAGTGTATAATGTACAGTCACACTGTGGTGGCAGCATTTTCCAGAACAGTTCTGTGAGCTTTCCTAAGTTTTTAAAGAAGAAAGATTGAGGTGGGTTGGCTGCAGCTCATGTGCCTCCCGCGCCTGTCCTGCAGAAGACACTTCCTCCAGCCGTCCTGCAGTTTCCATCCTTGTCTGCCATCAATTGTCCCTTACTCTGTCATGTGAAAATACAATACAGCTGACAAAATATAGCGTTTCGGAGCTCTTCCTCCTACCTCAGTGGTGGCAGAAGAACGGCTCTGGTGTTCATGGCCTTGGCTGCATGACAGAGGCAGTTACAAGCAGAGTCCTGGATGTCTTTGAAACTTGGGAGCGTGCGCGGTGTGGCTGGGACGCTGGTGGGAGAGGGTTGTGCTGCCAGGCTCCTGGGAAGCCCTTGTTGACATAGTGCGTGGTGATATTTAGAGGCTTTAAATCATGGCTACAGGTGGACATAAAGCCACAAGAAGAGCAGAGAGCCCATCCCTGGTACTGTGTCACTCTCTGCCACTTTTGATTCCTGATATAAATTGAGGAAGGTCCTGGAATTTTTCAATGAGATGATTTGTAAGTTACTTTGAAAGTATATTTACAAAACACTGATTTCTGTGTAATCCTGTTTTTGGAAAATGAAATTTATTTATTTATTCTTCTTTTTTAAGGAAGTGATCAGCTTGTTTCAAGTACCTGGCAAGGAAATTTTCAGTGTGGGTTGTAAGGTTTAGTGAAGATAGAAACATGTAAAAGCACCAGGGATATATCTTAGAAAGAGTTAGAAAATATTAGTCTTTACCATGGTTGTCTGTAATTTGTTCTGGCTAAATCATAGCTTGAAAGATTGCTGGCGCTGAAGCTGCATCAGTGGTATTAGCTGCAGCAGTGGGTGCCCTGGGTGGAGAGGGAGCAGAGCTGGGCTGAGCAGCAGGGACGTGGAGAAGGTCAGGGCAGAGCCTCTCCCTGACCAGGTCCCCCTGGTTGCTGCTCCTTGTTCTCAGCAGCACATTCCAGGTGTAATAGGCGGAATTTGTCCCTCAGAGAGAAAAGACGATGTGTATAATAAAGGAAATTAATTAAAGCTGTCCTGAGAGATACTAGAGAAAACTGTTTTAGGTGCTACGTTTTTTATGAGCAACCTAGTCGATAAAAATAAATGTATGCAGTTGTAGGGGGGGACTGATGAGTAAGTGTTTATTACACAGATATATTCTGGCAGTGTTAGTGGCTGTTGCAAGATCAGACATCTGTCCTTAAAATATTTTGCTGCTCGAAGGTTTTTCTTTACCTTGAAATAAAGCCAAGTTGCTTTCTTCATAAAGGAGAACACTTGAATAAACATAACCCTAATAGAAAGCCAGTTGGGACTAGTCTACTGGCAATGGCTGGAGTCCCTTTCACGTTGGGGATTATTAAACAATGAATCTTACTTCCTCCAGCTCAAAGGTAGCTCACCAAGTCTAGCCCTGGCAGTTGTAGCTTTTTGAATTACTAAGCAGCATAGAAAAGCCAGTTTGCAAGAATATTACATTAGATCATTATGGTCTGTGTCATTTTCAGAAAATAAAATATAGTCTTTCTTTTAATTTCACTCTTGCAAAACATACAAATATCTACTAAATACAGTGATTTCATGAATTGACCTGAAACAGGGACATTAAGATAGAGGATTTGCCTTTTATTTGTTTTCAGCTATGTAAATGTGCAAGGTCAAAGGCATTCTTACAACAGCAGCTTTAAAAAACTTTTCCTTGTTTTTTATAGGCTCTTGTTTCTAACCTTGAGCCTGACACATCTGGAAAGATGACTGGTAGCAGCTTTATCCAGTGACAGTATAACTTCCTTTGGATTTACCTGATTTACTACTTCATTGACATAATTAGAGAAAGGAAGAATATTGAAGTTCGAATAATTATCATGAGTTGCTGAATAACTCTCATTAGTTCAACTCCAAACATGACTTGATTCACCCAGTGTCATCCATATAGGATAACTGAGGAAGCAAAACACTGACTCCATGCACCTGTGAACTGTTTTTCTTAATTCCAGTAAGAGAAATTTTCAGCATTCGTCTTCCTTGGAAGGTAATGCAAGATTTAGCCCATGTTGTGTAGGTAATGAAAGGCTTTGGTAAACACTGCGTGTTTCTGATTGGTATTTTAGCAGAACACAGCATATACATTTAACTTAAAGCACATAAGCAAACCTGTCTTCTCCAAGCACATTATTTAAGTTTAGGGCTTAGTCAGATTTAGGCATGCTCTACTGAATGCAGTTTGGATTATTTACTTGCCTGAAGTTAACACCTAACTCTATGCTGAATGGAAACATTTATTACTCTTATCTCTGTTCAAACAAACCCCAAACAAGTACTTTCCTGAAAGTTTGTTTTGATTTTTTCTGCAAATACATTAATAAGACAAAATATATGTGCCTATTTTGCCTCTCTAATCCATTTAATTCTTGTCTTTTAACATGCTCAGATTCCACCTGCCAAGCAAACGGATACATTTGCAAGATACCTTCCAGTAATGCCTGTCATTTTTAGTGCTCATATTTCTGTGAAAAATGTATCTTCTGATTTAAATTTTAGTCTTATTGTGATATTTGCTTGTTTCCAATGTAAAGATAAATGGCCTCCAAATATTTTTGAAGTAGGGGAAGGTGACAAATACAACACCTCCCTGTCACAAGAACGTCAGCAACAGTCACAACAGCTGAAAGAGGTTTTTTCTGTGTTTAAGGACTATATAGGAGGTCTATAGTGAGAGCTGTTGCCTTATCAGGAAAAAGCATTTGGGAATAAAAACGAGGATTCCAGCTAACAAAATGAGTATTGTGTTGAAAGCAAAACATCTTTAATAAATGGTTTAGGTTACTTAGGTACAAACCTAGCTTGTCAGAGGCTAAATGCGTTAAAGACTCTTAGCTTCACCTCATCATCCCTGATGGTGAACAGGAATCTTCCCTAAGCAACACCTTCATTTTCAGAGTCTGCTAAGATGCCCAAATTAAAGGATTTTCAAGTTGTTATCCAGATGGAAATGATTCAGGAATTGAAAAGCCAAACCAGGGTGGAAGAAATTAAATTGATTTGGTCTACATTGTGTTTGTTACTTTGCTGCCTTTGGGCATTTCCCACGTGCGTGGGAATGTCTGCAAGGGGAAGGTTGTCCCAGGAAGGTGTAGGTAGGTTTCCTGCTGCTATCTGACAATTTTTTTTTTTTTTTTATTAATATCTGCCATATTTCTGAAATAGAAGCTTGAAAACCCTTCTGTGTGATGGTAATATTCTTATAAAGTTTTATGACTGAAAAGACCGTACGGAGAAGTAAGCTCTGGGGCTGCTTTGAGGGTGTCAGTGAAGCACGTGCCTGTTGTTGTGTTCATAGTGAAAGACTTGCCGTGGTTTTACTTGGTGACAGAACAGATTTGGAAAAAATGCCATGCTTCTGGTTTGGAGTATGTTTGGAGATTAATGTACAATAACTAACTGTAAAAATACAAGTGTAGTCCAGCGGTTATAAATGGTTTTAGTGGCTTGATGGTGAAATCAGCGCTTTAGGCATTCAGTCACGGATACATATTCTAGCCTTTGTTCTCCTGGGTGGCCCACAAATGCAGCCAGTCATAATTTTTTTCCAAAAGGGAATGTTAATTCCCAAACCCTTCCTTTTCCTTGGCTGTACAGTTTCTGCTCGCAGAACCGTGAGGTCTGTCTGCAGGACTGGCCTGGTCCCCATCTTCTCCTCTCTGCTGCTGCTCATCCTACTGTGCGCAGGACACGACCCTTGTTCCTGCCCGGGTTAGCGACCCTTGCGCAGCACTTACAGGCGCTGGGTTAGTTCAGCCGAACAGGAGCGGCCTGCACGGTTCAGCAAACAGAGAAGCACCAAAAACTGATGGCTACTTCAAGAAATTTTGAATTAGAAATAAGGTACATTTATGTTTAATCTGCAGTGCAGTGTGTACTGTAATTATTTTACTGGATTCTGTTGGCTGGAATTAGGATTTTTTTTCAAGGTTTTGAGTCTTCACATGGAAATAGTTTTATAGAGGACAGCTGTATTTCTTTCACAGTGAAATGGCTTTTTCCATTTACTGAATTTCCCAAGTTTAAGATTTCCAACAAACTATACAGTCTGGAAATAATAGAGAAAAAATATGCCCATGTATATGTAGCGTGTTATCAGCATACGAACAGCTTTGCTAGGGAGCAGTCTTCCCTACTTTGGCCTGCAGTTTTGGATGTGGTGTTTCATGGTCTAATCAGGGAAGCTTGCAGGGCTCGGTCGTGCTCGTGCTACTGCCTCTTGCAGAGGCGCCCGCTGTCCGTGCGCTGCACATCCCTTTTGTGTCGCGTGGAAAGGCCGGGTCGCTTAGTCGTGTTGCTGAACTGCACGCGTTGCCTGGACCCCCATGTTTATCTGTCTGCGCTGAGAGGAAGCTGGTCCTTCATTCCCAGTCCATTCTCATTCTTCTCCTCCAAACGCAGAGCTCTGGAAGTGGGGCTGCCACAGCCCGAGTGGTTTTGCTGACTAGTGGCCTGCTCACGGTGTCGGTCTGACTCAGTGAGCTCAGCGAGTGCTCAGTGAGCTGAGATTTGGAGATGAAACATTGCCCTGGAGCGCCAAGTGTTACCTCAGGACTGGATGTTGGTCAGCTTAGGATGTAATCTAAAATTCGGAAGCTCTTTAGGAGCATACGAACTAAAAAATCGTATAAACAGCTAGAAAAGTAAGTATATGCATGTAAGGAAGCTATGGAGCTCTCTTCTTTCTGTTTGTGGAAATGAGGCCAGGAGGAAGGCTGGGCTAATGAGGTGCAAGCAGATAGGGGAATATAAGACAAGCTGCTGTAGGGGATTAGTTTTCTTCCTTCCTTCCAATTTACGTAACTCACTGTCTTTACGTTGTGTTTTGACAGATGAAGTATGAAAACACAGGAGACAGTGCTGAGCCCATTGCATGTCCCAGGCACAGAGCTGTGTGGACAGCTACAGAACCAGCAGAGGAGCTTTTAGTAGTTCCTAAACACAGCAGCCACGTGGCTAGTAGATGTAAAAGGTGCTTAATATTTTTCTACAGAAAATAATGGAAGCCCTTTCAGCATTACAGGAGGTACCTGCTGAAATGTGATGTTTGAGGTCCTTTTTGAAACCTTTTGCAGTTGTTTATTTTAAAGCACAACTAATGTGGTAACTAAATAAAAAAAAGGATTGAAGATGAGAATGAGTTTTTTCCTCTTCCAGCCCTTGGCACGTTTCTTGGACTTTTCTCTGTGTTTGTATCTGTGGGCAAATAGCGGAGATAGGACACAGTTTCTGTGGATTATCAAACGAGCGGATGATTAGAAGCAACTTACTGACATGGAAATAACTGCTCTCCGGGGTACTAAAAATTGCATTTTCACCATGTTGAAAAATTTGAAGTGTTTTGTTTGGATTAAACATATTTAAGACTTTGAGCCTTTGAATTTTTACCCCTTTGAAATGTTATGTTCCCAGTGTACATTGAAAGGTTTCCAGGCAGCAAATCATTTATGCAGGTAACATTTTAAAGGGATTAAAGATTTATGAATGTTAGTATGTTTTCAGAAAAGTAATGATGTTACTAATCATAATCTCTTTGCTGCCTCCCACGTGCTAGGTGGGAAGGCCGCTTATTAACCAAGTGTCTCCACATCTGTTTCTCCTGTTTAACATGACACGTTTCTCCTGCTGATGCCCGCAGGGACACGAGCTACTGCGTGCACGACCACCACATAATCATGTCCCACACCCTGCACAAAAAGAACCGTGTTTTTCACTGCCTGTAGTTGGATAAATAAAGGGAAATTGAACTGGTCAAGCCTGAGCAAATGTTACATTGCAGAGGCTGGCAAAATAAATGTGGAGAAGACAGGGTTTTTCTCAAAGATTTCCCAGTGCTATTTCCCTCTGTTTTTCTAGATTCTGATGCATTTTTTCCGTTCATACTGATTGTTATTGAAATTAATAGTTAGTTAACAGCATGAACTGCTTCAACTTCATGTGGGATTTTGAGGTGGAAAGTACTTATTCAGGTGACTTTACTCAGTGGATGCAGTTATGGGCCTGAGGGCTTCAGGAATGGTTTTAAGTTTTTGTGAAAAACTTCTTCATGAACTTTAAATAAAGTTATCGCATGCTCCTCCGGATTATAATTATAATACCGTAAGAGGTGTGGATGACTGAACAACTTGCACGTATTTTCATATAATATTTCTTAGTATTTAATGAATCAGTCTTCTCTGTGCCAGAAAATGCTTTCTGGAATATTTTATAGAAAGATAACGAAAAAGGGTAGCCACAGGTTTAAAAGAAAGTGCAACATTTGTAAAAGTACTTAAGGGTCATAACTAGAGTAAATCTTCTTCAAGGATGCTTATCCTGGACAGATAACTCACTTTAATTAAGTACTGACAAATGATAAAACTCCAGAAGTGACTCAGTCAAAAGCCATAAGCCATATGTAGATCAGAAATCTTCTTGTAGGCCCATATCCCATAGGAGCCTGTAGGAATTTCTTACGAAAAATAACACTGCTGATGGGAGAAGAGACTAGCTGCTTCAGTCCTGAAAAGGTTGTTTGGAATAATAATCACGCCCATAATTTAATACCTGGATAGTTGGTCCGATTTTGCAATTACTGTGCAATCTGCAGTTTTAAGCCACAAAGCCATTCCAGAAATTTCTCACTCCAAACACACAATTATTAGTCTGTCTCAGGAAAAAGAGTTATGTTATTTGATCTTCATAAGTGTGTATGTAAATACAAAATGATTGTATGCCAAGGGAAATGTGAAGTTTTGTAAGACTTTTGCGGGGTATTGCTTTTCGGAAGTGTGCTTGTCAGTCGTTCGTCCTTGGGATGAACAGATGTTTTTAAAGCAGAATGGGATTAAGAATTCACTTGGGCATCATTAACATGATCTCAGCTGTAAAGGTTTTTGGATGAACTCTCTATTTCTTGCAGATTAAAGTAGGTTATGTAGCAGCTTTTGCAACGTATCTAGAACTAAGAAGGTGACGTTTCTTCTGGAAATTGAAGTGCAGCACTTCTATAGAAGCACTTACGGTTAATTATCATCTGTCATTCTGTTCTATATGGTAAAAAATTGTGTCTATTTTAATGATTACATTTACAGACTTTTTTTTTTTGATGTACAGCATTGTGGTAGTCAAAGCTTGGAGTGTGATATGTTTTAGCCACAAAGAATTTCTTCTTATGCAAAACTCAAAGGAAAACACTTTGCAGAAACAGAGATGCTTTTTTTTGTTTACATTTCCTGTGAGTTTGTTTTAGGTAACAGAGTTGTTGTCTTTATTTTAGTGTTATGAAAGTCTTTTAAGCTTAAGGCACATGAAAATCTATTCAAGACCTTGAAAAACTGATCGGACTAAATAAAACAAACTTAATATGTTCCTAATTGGCCATCAGACCAGGTTTTCTTGCCAGCGTGGTGCCTGTTGTCGTCGCTCTCTGCGGCGGGCTGATCCGTGCGGGCGCGAGCGCTGCCTCTCGCGGCACCTCGGCCGCGTGCTGAGAGGAGCCGCGTTTGTCACTGCCGCTGTGAACGGAGCTGCGGAAGCTGCCGACAGCAAGGAGGGTGTTTTGCTTTAATCTGACGGAACGATAGCCAGGGGTTCCAGCTAGGGCTGAGTTGTTCAGGAAGAGAATCCAAATGGTCGGTAAAACGTGAGCTCCTGATAGAGCAAGTAGATATTGATAGCAATAACCTTCTTTCTGCTAGGCTAGTTCTATAGCACAGGTACTCAGTAATTTGTGTGGAAAGGAGAGAGGGAGTGAAGGAAATGAATTAGTAAACCAAATAGCTGTTTCTACCTTCATATTGCTTACTGCACTTCAGGGCTGATCTAGTGCTCTCTGCCTTCAGAAGGTTGCCCAGCTCTGACAATGGCTCACGTTGCTTTAAGGGATAGATAATTCTGTCCCTGCAAATTCTGGTTTGTTACCCTCCTTGCAGTGGATACCTCTGATGTAATGAAGACATAACTTAGCATGTGCTCCATCAAAGTGAACTGTATGCAAGTCTTGTGACCTGCATGTCAAGGCAATTTAATAGTCTTACAAGAAAATCATCATATAAATTTTATGGTCCTTGCTTGGCTCACAAAAAGCTGATGCCTCTCACGTGTTCATGGCACTTAACAGAAAAGAGTTTTATTCTCACGTCGGTTTTGGCTTCTAAAGATGTACCAGCTTGGGCTCGGTGTACAGGGAGCACAGCAAAGGTCGCTATATACCTGTTCCTGTGGCTTTTCCCTGAGTCTGTTGGTATCTGAAGGAAGGCATTGGCCCTGCCTGAGCATAGGTGCAAATTCAGTTAAAGTTTCTTTTTTTTTCCCCGTACTTCAGTAACTTGTGTTTCTTTCTTGTTTTTATGTCAGCAGTACAAGCAAGGAGCTCCAGGCGCAGCAGCGGGCTGCTCCGGTAACTACCTGGGTCAGCTGTGGGGCTGCAGGAGCCGTGTTTGTGTGCAGAGGCCTCAGACCTTCGCCCGGTGCCCGCGCGGCGCGGGCCCTAATGGGCTTCGTGCTGGCAGGAGGCTGCGAGAGGCGCTGGCCCTCTCCTTGCTCTGCACAGGCCTTCAAATGGCTGTCAGATTAGGCTGTCAGATTAGGCTTCTCAGATATCTTCGTTCTTAGGAATAAGGAGATCTTTCAAGTTCTTTTTAGATCCAAGTGCAGCCTTCTGTTGAAGCACTGGGGAAGGGTGAAATGGGAGGAGAAGGAAAATTGGTCTGTTGGAGTAAACAAAACACAACAGCAAAAAAAAAAATCTTTGAGCTTAAATGTCAGTATGATTTTTTTTCCCCAAACTCTTTAATGTTTAGAAATTGTCTTTACACGTTTTTGTGTTTTTTACCATAATAAAACATTCAAAATATTTTAACTGCTCCAGAGTGGAATGAACAGTAAAGTAGAAAGTTATCCAGGATTATTTTTTTAAAAAATAATAAAAAAAAGTTGGGTGTAAAGAAGTGCCAAAGGATCTGAGAGTACTGAATAACTGGCAGCACTAATAAAACTCAAGTCACTCGCAATGAAAAAGATCATCCCAAATTAAAATATATATATATGTGTGTGTATATATATATATACACACACACACATATATATAAAAATCATGGATAATAAACTACATTTAGAAAACCAAAAAAAAAAATGGAGTTACAGTAAATGATTTTGTGAAAACACCAGCTCAACAGAAAACAGGGAAAAAGACGATTCAGAAGTTGGGAATTAGGAAAGGAATGGAAAACAAAATAGAAGACACCCCTAAGTGCTTCTGTGTATACACATGTATAGATGGCCACACGTCTATGTGGTGCTTGTGCATCTCCTGTGTGTGGCCGTCCCCATCTCCAGCAGGATAGTGTAGGAGCAGAATGGGGCCGTCGGGCTGACAGGGATGAAGGATTGGAATAATTTCTGCTCGAGACTGAACACTTTGGTCTGGAAAAGAGATTACTTGGGAGAGAATGATTGAGTGAAGTCCATAAAACTGAGCGTTCATGGAGAACATGAAGAGGAAATGACTTGTCCTCATCTCGCTATAGGAACTAGGAGGCATAGGAGTCATTAGCTGAAATTACTGCGTGTCCATCTCAAAATTCAGTGATACAGCACGTAGGTAAACAAAGGAACTCCCTGCCATGGGAATTGTGGCTGTGAAAATGGAGAAAAAAGTATGCATATTCATCAAAGACTATTAAGTGGAACCAAAGACACAATGTCTGTGTTAGGAAATCTTCGTGGCTCCCGTCAAATGCACAGACTAGAAAAAGACACTGTCGAAGTGGTGTGTGTTTGTGTCGTCTGAGGCACCCACTGTTGCTCCTTCACATTCTCAGTCTTTTTTTTTTTTTTTTCGCTAGCCTGCATATTCAGAACCAGGAACTTCTAATGAAGATCGAGATCATTATTGACATGGTGTTGAACATAGTCATCTAGGCGGCAGAAATTAGCCAAAGTTTTTTCCTTTTTTGTATGCCAATCCAAATAAATGGATACAGTTTTCCATTACTCGGGGACAACATCAGTGACGCTGTGTGTGTTTTGCTCTCTGATTGATGGGAGTAATAATGTTTGGAAGCTAGCAGCACTGCTATATGTGAGAGTTTTAGATATATGTTTTTCCTTAGGCCCGACCACCATCTTGATCTGGTAAAAATTAAAAATATGCTATGTCAAAGATGTGAGGACTGTCTGTTGTTAGTGTAAACAGTTCCAGTTGAGTGCCATATGGTCAGGGAAACCGTTCCCAGCATCTTCTAGACTTAATAGTACTGCATATTTATGTAGCTGAGGAGACAAGAACAAGTTAATTTTTGCTGTAACGTAGTAAATTCAAAGCTGGAATGATGAGCATGTGAGAATGAAGTCATAAGCTACATTTTATTTCTCCAAGTCTAATTTGGCTGTTGAATTTCCTGTCCCACCGTGTGTTTTGCTGGGGTAGAGGGGACCTGGCCAAGCCTGGTTCTGCGCAGGGCAGAGGCACAAGACCCCTCTGTCCTGTCTCTCCTTAGAAGAGAAGTGGTGTGAGAGATGATGTTGGACTGAATACCAGAGGGCAACACTAGTAGGATACGATGCTTGATATCTTTAATCCTTTTTTATTAACCATTACTAGTCCATACCTTTCAGGAAATATTTGCACATGATTACCCTTCCTTGGTTGCTTTACTTTTCCCATTGAAACAGGAATGGACCCTCCTCCCCACTTTTCCTACGCTTAAGTCTCTGGCCAGCCAGAAACTATTGAATGTGTTTAGTGACAGAGACTTTAAGTCTTTATGTGAGAGGCTTTTTTTTTGTTAAAATGCTTTACATCTAGATCCTCTAAATGTCATTTGGATTCTTAAGACTGTCAAAAGTAAGTAGTTTGTTTCTTTTTGCTGTTAGAAGTATATGTGGCAAAATTATTTTCAGTTTTAAGGACAGGAAGGAAAATAGTTACTGTGCAGGTAGAAAATCTGTAATTAATTAAGTGAGCTGCATGTGGATGTGACCACAGTGAATTTGTAGAGGGCTGTGAATAGCATCAAAGATTTGTGAGCTTTAGGTCTGTAGACAGCAGGAAATATTTGAAAGGCGAAGTAGGATCAAATGTTTGGGTAAAAATAATAGTTATAACTAACCACAAATCAAGTGAGAGCCATCAGAATGCTGTTTGTGTGCTGTGGTTGAATGTAAATTCTCTGCATCGCTCCTTTTGCCAGTAGCGCGAGGGCAGGTTAGGCTGCAGCCCTGAAGAGGCAGGAGACGTTAGAACAAGGCGAAGAGGCCGTGCTGTCTCCGTGCTCTTCTGCCTCTGCCAGTTTTCCCTCTTCTGAAGGGTTCCATCTCTGACTTTGCAGCAGATGGGCCCGGCTCCTTGCTGCTGGACACCCTGTGTATTTTGTTTCTGCCAGAGGATCTGCATCACTGAACTTAGCATGTCTTTTTTTTCCACAATATTTAGCTCCCATGGTAAAAAGCTTGAAACAGTGCGTGTGTGGTATCAATTGCTTGCTGGTCTGTTAGAGTATCAGGAAGCAGATACGTTTTAGCTCCGTCGGGAATCAGCAAAGCTGAAAGCACTTCCTGGAAATGTTGTCTTTCTTCTGTTTTGCAAATAACTCAGGTGAATGAGGGGTACATTCAGGAAGAATTTCACCAGGAGAGAGGTGTGCTGACATGGGGCAGCTATTTATTACTCTCTGGCACCCAAAACTCTCATTTAATAATGCCTATCATTGCAAAACAGATGGCAAAAAAAGAATGGCCTCTGTCTAACGGTAGGGGTTCAAAGTGTAAATTCATGAATGCAAGTTTAATGTTTTAACAGTGGCTAAAGGATTTAAAGGCAGCCAGGCTTGGCAAAAGTCTTGCTTGGAAAAAAACTGGGATCCTCCCGGAGTGAGGAGAAGAGAGGTGTGCCACCTGAATGCATGGGGAGCCCCTGGGATCTACATAAGTACTAAGCCCACAGGGTGTCTAATACAGACTGTGCTATTCCAGCATGGGCTCTAGAAATAGCTCCCACCTCCAAAGATTTTGGGTATTTCTTGTCTGCTGTAGGCAGTGCCCCTTGGCTTTTGGAGGCTGGGAGGCAGCTTTCCTCTAGCTAAAGCAATATTGGAAGTATTTAACCAGATCGAGCTGTTAGATCTCTGACCTTGTGTTTGTTTGGTTTTTTTTTAGATGTTCTTTCTTCATGCAAACTGATTTTCTTGTTTTCAATTTTGTATTCATTCTTGAGTATAGTAATTGGTGAACTTAAATTACATAATTTTACATGAAAATATGCACAAGTGAAAAAAGTAGAATATATACTTGTTTGTTACGTTCAAACCCCAGAGTCTGTGAGGTTATCATTTAAATTGGTTAGGCAAGTAAATTTTCTGGATTGTAGATTGTGAAGATTGTGGCATTGACATAATTCAGTGTTGTCAAAGCCATACAGAGGCCGGATGCTATGCCTTTACCCATCAGATTTTCAGCTGATACCAAGTCAGTAAGGTTTCTTTCTTTCTGAAGAAAGAAAGCAGCATTTGACTTAAAATATTTATTTATGGCTGATAAATGATGTCCACCTGGTCTCCAGACAAGGAGAGCAGATGATGGGAAAAAATTGATTCAACAAATTTCTCTTGTGTTTCTTCTGTGTAATGTTTTATTTTAGTTTGAAATACCTCCCAAACCAATAGAAATCTGTGGATTTAGCAGTATGTTTTAGGAAAATATCAGAAATAACAAAATAGCTCAAGGTATTATTAGCTCTAGGTTGAAGAGGCTGATTTGAAAAGGGAAGGAATACAAACTTTGCGTTTAGTTGTAAGACTATGTGTACATATGTGTGTACATATATTTGGGGGGGGACTTCACATTTTGATTTCAAAGGGCTTGTAAGTGCCACCTTGTGGACAAAGGTTTTTATCCTGTGTCTTGTTATAGGCTACACTATGGTGAAGTAAGATAGTAAAATATAGTAAAACTGAGGTGGGAAATAATTCAGTTATTTGCTGTGATGATTGCAGGATTTTGATTTTTTTCCATTGTATTTTTCTGCTATTGTTAACTGATATTATGAGATTTAACTTCTTAATTAAAATCTGAGTTCTGTAGGAGAAATCTCTGAAGTCAAAAGAGCATTTTACCACTGCCTTAAACGGCAGTGAATAAAACCTTCATAGAACCAATGCGTTGCATCAACCCATCTTTGGAGGTTTTGAATATGGTTGTTGACTGGCAAAAAAAAAAAAAAAAAAAAAAAAAAGGATTGTCAAATAAGCTTTGTAGAATGAATTGTTGAATTGACAGATACGGTCATAGATGTCAGTGAACAGAACCTTTTTGATAAGAACAAAATACTTGTCTTACATCTTAAGTCTGCGCCTTGATAACACAGGTGAAGACAAAGATGTTATAGTGTGAAGTTTTTGATTTTTAAAAACTGCCTGTCTTATCATAAAATTTTACTTGAAGACTTTTGTATTTCTTCAGTATCTATTGCTGGTCGCTATCAGATCCTGCATGCTTAGTTATAAGAATCACAGGTTAGGTGCAAGCAGCATTTCTCTCTCCTTAAACGACAGGAAGTACTGCAAATAGCCAGGCACTAGGTCTTTTAATTAGAAAGCTTCCTGCTTTTTTGTTCTCGGTTACCTCTTCAGTTTACCTGTAATAGTCACCAGAAAGTCTTGCTCATATCCAGTAAGCAGGGTCCTCTCTGAGCCACACCTGAACTTCTAGCTGGGTGGTGAGTGCCTATCAGAGATGGCATCGCCAGTCTGCTCCTACATTCGTTGCACTCTGCTTAAACTTGTGCAGATAGCAAGGCATGAGGTCGTAAAGGCCTGAAAATAAGAAGCCTGAGAACATGTGAGGAGTAAAAGGTGATCCATGATTTTGCCTATGAGATACGGGCGCTTTCCACGAACCCCTGCATTTCTTTCTAAAGCACTTCCTAACAGGAACTTTGTGGCAGGCATTGTGGTTTTGGGGCATAATACTCACTTGAGGTCTCAGATTTGAAAGCTCTTTGTGCTCCTTCTTTCCTTTACTCCCAGAGCAGGCAAAATCATTTGTGTTTTTTTGCGAGGAACTTTGCAGTATAGAATTTTAGTGCCTCAGCGTATATCCTCCTGGACACTGCCATGAAGTCAACACTTCTGGCAAGAATCATTTGTTGAAACAAGGATAGAAAGATTGCTTGAAGCCAGGATATCAGCCTAGTCAGTGTTTCTGCTAGGCAAATATATGTGCCTGTTTGAGAGCTATAGCCTGGAAACTTAGCATGTGTTCCCAGTAATGCTAAACAGTATGACCTTTCTTTTAGCCATGTAAAACCTTTCAAGAACCTTTTTAGTAGCATAGAACCTTCAAGACTTCTTTTTATTTTTTATTAAACTTAGATTTTCTAACATTTCTGAATTTAGAGGGGAAAAAAAGCATTTTGCCTGCACTTTGAAGGAAACATTGGAGCCTTCAGGAGCAGTTACAGTCTGCTTTTCTTATTTTTGTCACAATCCATTAAGAACTTCGGCACTCTCTAGGCTTTGAATGTTGGCAGTGTCTGTTGTTGGCAGTGTTACATAATGACACACAGTAAAACACAGGTAACATCTCTAGCTCTGATTTTTCTCCCTATTAAGGTGAATATTACAGTTGTGTGGGTTTTGCTTATCGTGATGGCGCAAGCTTCCACCTCCCTAGAGGAACATTCTGGTGCTTACGCAGGTTCCTTGCCTCTCCGGTAAGCAAGCCTTGCTCCGAGCACGCGATGCCTCCTTCCTTTGACTAGAAGCTGAGCAGTGGGGAGCTTTGGCAGCAGAAAAAGAAATGTCGTTTTGGTTAATCTTACAGGCTGCAGCCTGAGGGAGCAGCAAGGGCAGGCCTGTCCCGAGGGGGAGGCAGACCTGGGACTGAGGGTCCCAGCAAGGCAGGCCAGGACAGAGGCCTCTCCTGCAAGGGCGCAGTGTGTTCAGCGTGTGGTCCCCTCATAGTCTGCAGTGTGCACTGACTCACCAAACCACGTTGCCTGGTTTATTTTTGACTGCTGTTGGCTTTAACTGGAACTGAACCTAAGCAGCTTCAGCCTCAGAGCCCGAAACCTGAAATGAGCCAAAAATACTCTAGTTTGACTTCATGATTCTCTGGTGAGTTATCTTTTACTGTTTGGCTTCCCAAGACTTTATCCAAGGCAGTTTTCTCTTCTCCCCGTATTTTAACGTTAGCATGTTTTCAGGTGCAATGGAACAGGCCAGATTCCCCACCTCCTGCCGTTCTCATTGACAGCCTTCCTGTCGTCCACCGTGGTGCCTTGGAATGGCTATTAAATGACAGTGATATTTGCTGTGTTGCATTTGGGACTAATAAACCTTGTCGTAAGATTAGGGAGGGAGCAGTTGATTCAAAACTGTTCATGTTAAGAGAGCTCTAAAGAAAACGACCTTTTCATAAGTTTGTGTACAAAAATGCTAAGCAAACCAGAGCCGTATCTGTGCTTCCTCTCAGTAGTCCTACTGAAGTGGATAGGTGACAAATAGTGATAGATTAGCAAGGTTCAACTTCTCATCTCCTTTCGTATTAAAGGTTGATGTATTGTTTGCTAAATTCTTTTAAAATGTATATCAGTTTCTTAGAGACTACTAACATAAATCCTGTAATTGTTTTTGTGTGAGAGAAAATTGAAAAAACAATAAAGAAATGGGTCACTGTTCAGTTTGGTCTCGGGAACATACTTGCAGATTTTTGTTTCCGAAATAGCAAACAAGTTCTCTCAAGCAGATGAGAGAAAGGGGAACAAATATCATCTCTAAAAATGTGCATAAATTTTCTCGGACACACCGAGGTCTTTAACTTGTGAGGCAGAAACACAGTTCTGGTTCTTCAAAGCTGTGAAGATACAACCTTAACCAAGGGAGCTGGGAGAATGCCCAGGAATTCAGATATTTACAGCCTAACCTGAAGCCTTTGTCAAGGACAGTGTTGCTGAGGATAAGCAAAAAATAATGTTTGCAAGTGTGAATTAAACCTGTTAGGCAGTTTGGGGCTGATGAAACGAATCTCTGGCTCTGCTTCCAAAGGCAATGATGAATTCTAGCGGCCAACGCATAAAAGAGATTGAGGTGCCTTGGGAGGCGGCCACCAAGCACGAAGGTTCGTGTTAGAACTTTTCTTCTTCACACGGCCTGACTTTTCATAGTTGTCCTGGTGAGCTGAGGTTTGTTTAATGTAAGCTAAAGTTTGAAGACTAAAGAATAGAATCATAAACTGACTGCAGCGTGAAGGACGCAGAAACCCCTTGGAGCCCAGCACCTCTACCAGCCAGAGGCCGAGCGCCGTCCCCGCGAGAGCCCAGCCGGTGCTGCCGGAGCCCCTGCGCTCCCTGGGCTGCCACGACTCTCGCGACTGTACATGGAAAATCCTCCACATCTAGCAAGAGCCATGAGGTAAACTGGGATTTGAGCAAGCTATTCCTGATGAATCGAGGATAGTAAAGTACCTTACTGTGATACCTTTTATAGAATGACGCTTCACTGGCATTGGGCGCTAGAACTAATGCTGGTTTTTGCACACATTTCTAGGTCCAGCTCCCACTGATTTTAAAGGGAGTCCTTCCATTGATTTCAGTGGGATTTGGATGGAGAGCACCTAATGTAACACAAACATGTTTTTCCACAAAGTGGGTATTGTTGGACAAGCTTTGGAATATCTGGCCTCTTACCAAAAATCAGGCCTGGATTATTGGTGCAGATACACTCTGCATATAAAACACGTTGGGAATTAGAAGAGATCCAGAAGAAAACATTCCTATTAACCCCTTGAAGGCTCCCTGCCTATTTAAGGGCTCATCACCGAGTTCACCCAGCCAAGTGCCCCTCAGCAAGACATGTTACATGAAGGTATCTTCCTGTAACCATCTTTCAGCACAATTGCCCTGCTAGGGGGCTAAAAGAAAGAAGGAAAAAAAAGACAGTGTGTGCTAGATTTGACATCCTGAGGAGGACTACAGTATTCAAAGGTAAATTCGGACCCTGCCTGCAAAGTGCTGGTATGATTTTGGTATGAAATGCCAAAGTTCGGAGACGAGGAACTTTGTGTTAGAACTGACTATCCCCATGTGGTTTTCGGTTGGGAAGGTGAAAGAGGAATCCATTCAAGGGTTGAGGAGAAAAAGCAAGGAATTCCTGTAAAGGTGAGGGATGGAATACTTTCCAAATATAGATTGGAGAAGAGCGTGGTGATTTTTGGCCATTTCTGAATAAGATGTCCACAGAGTGCCGTCAGACTCACATCCCAGATGTCTGGTCATTCAGCAGGCTCTGTGTGTTGTAACTGCACGTGTCTGGTGTGAAGGTGGCCCTCTGATAGTGATAATTTGTGGAAAGTGGTTGTTAGGTAACTAGTAATATTTCTGATTTTTAATTATCAGCAGTTGGTGCTTTGTAACATTCCTACAACCTTTTATTTTAAAGAGCTCTACTTTTCTCGTACTACATTAATCCAAATTTCCTGCCCTGAGGCTTTTTGATTCCGAATGACAATCTTGTTGCCAGCACATGAGAGCCTCCGAAGGCACCTAGGGCTCTTTTGCATCAGTTCCACCCAAGGAAGAGGATTTCAGAATCAGTGTGCACTAAACATTTAAGCTGTATGTAGATGTTAGGCTATATGTACAGCAGAGCTTTCTGTTTAAAGAAACTAAGCTTAGTTCTTGGGCTTTGATTATAGGTGTGAGAGAGTAGAAGAGGCAATATTTCCCAAAGGCAATGAATAACAAAATTCAGTTGTGGCAACGGTATAAAAGCTGTTATGGCACACGTCCCTAGCATCGTGGAAAAGTGGACATTGAACATGTCAAGTTGTTGAATTCAGTTATTTTAATTTCCTATGTTTGTGGACTTTCCAAATAATGTCGGTTTAAAAATTTACAGCCCCTCTAAGTAATAGCAGAAGGCTATTAACTAGAAATTAAAGTGAAGTTGACAAGAAAGACATGAATGTGCACCAAATGAAATGTACAAGGTAAACAAATAGTGTATTTGAGAGAAGTAAATTGATTTAAAGTAATTGATCTAAAGATAGTTTTAGCCATCTGCTCAGGCATAATTGGTTAAGAATTAAAGGGGAGAATGAACCCTGACTAGTTCTAAAAATGCTATTGCATCTGTACATAGGAAATCAAAATTGCCTTATATTGTCCGCCAGTCAATGAAGATGAACAAATATTAGGAAAAGTATTTTCACACATAGCAAACTGTAGGTTAATTAGTTTAGTCTGTATTCTTGATTCTTTTACAGTTTTTCTTTTTTTTATGTTCCTCCCCCTCACTCCAGTTGGCTCTCTGAACAATGTGGTTAGGTTTACAGTCAATTTGAATGGAGGAACTGGAGTATTTTCTGTACACACAGATGACTGCATGTGTTCAGAAATACCAAAGTTTAGTCACTAGATCATCTTCTGTTCTGTATGTTTGCAATTCTTAACAGATTTTGGTGAGCTTTATGTGAAATGTATATAGCATATTCTGAATTTTGAATACTAGAAGAGCTTGCTAGAAAGTATTTGTAAAAATGCTTTTTGTAGTTTATAGTAGACATGTTTGTTGTTCATCTCATGTTTTCAGAAACCAACAATATTGGCCTATTAAAAGAGCATCGTAAATGAAGTGCAGCTGAACTGAAGTGTCACTCCTGCAGGTAGCTGCTCTGTGATTGGAATTTAGTTAAATCATTTGATGCACAGACCAAGAAGGAATTGGTCTCACATTCCCATAACTGTGTTGGCTCTACAGTGCTAGAGAAAATGAGACTTGATTTTTCTTCTGGTTTCTGCATCAACGGGCTTTTTTTTTAACGTTGTTCTACTTGCAAAATAATTATCTTCAGGAGGGACACATCAATAGCAGCTTAAGTTTAGAGACAGGAAGCCAAGTAGGACTAGAGGCGTAATGGAGGCAGCACACCGGGATTCGTGTCCGGATGGAGCTCGGGGCTCTGTTACAGACCTTCTCTCTGGCTGCAGGTAGTTACTCTAATCTTATCACCCCAAATGGGAGAAATGAGGCTTCTTGGACTCTCCTGCTTCTGTCTTCGTCTGTGGCTGCCCAGCAGCTCAGTCACAGCCCTTCTGTTGGGAGCTTGTCCTGAGACTGCGCTGTCGGCATCCCTGCCTGTCGGTGTAGGATTTTTCACGGGGGGCATCCAGGTGCTTCCTGGCACCAGGTGGCTGTGGAATGTGGTGCCACAGCCCCTCGCGGCGTTGGGCGGCTCAGCCATGCAGCTGTGTGCGGGGCTCTGGGCAATGGCTGTCCCCGCTGCCTCTGCACACCAATGCCTGCAATAGTGAGCTCCAGCTCAGGCATTTTTTGCACTTCATACAAATAGACCATTATTTTTTAAATTCTGAGGAATAAAAAGCTTGTAATTATAGGTAGCTACTTCTCTCCTTTTTAGTAATTTCTAATAATGCTATCAGATACGAGGTATTGTATGCATCTACTTCCTGTCTTAACATTGTCCCTTGAGCATGTGGAGCTTCCTTCAGACGCTCACTACACGCTGTAATCTTGAAGCAAGTACCACGCAGCTGGTTTGTAGGCTTTCTAGCTGCCAGCCCTTCCAACTGGTTTTGCACATGCAATCACAAATTGCTACAATCCCCAGGCTATGCTTAGGCCATAGCCAACATGAAGACTATGAGACCTCAAATCTTGGCTTGCTAATGGAATGTTTTCTATGTTGTTGCAAAACAGAAGCTGATTTATCTTCTAGATAAGTAGTTTTTAAATTAAACTATTACAAAAATATACAGCAGCTTTATTTTTATAAAAATAGAATTATGTTCTTTGTAACTGGGGAAGTCTGTAATTTAGAGAATCTCTACTTCTGGGAAGACATTTTACATATTTTAAAAACCGTTGATTTGCCCAGATGTCTTGAGGGTAGCACTCATGTTTTGCTCTGTGAATTCAGTTGGATGTAGTGCAATTCCTGTTGAATTATCAAGGTAACATTTTCCATTTTTTGTCTGAAAGGTCTGGAAGGAGACTCAGTCTGAGGACTGCGTATGTGGGGAGGTACCTGACGCAGCCAGCTAAGCTCCAGCTGCTGCAGAAGGCTGGCTAGAAAGTAGGGAGCTGTTCCTTCAGGCTGGGATGAAGAAGGTTGGAGTTGACGCTCTAATGGAGTCATGAACAGCACAGATCAGGGATGAGCTAGAAAGCTGAGGATGTAGCATTCAACAGAAAAGACCAAGAATAGTTATTTGTTTAATTTTCATGTTTAGATTATCAGCACATTTCAGCTGTACCCTAACTGGCTCTCATTTTCTCTTATGTGTTAATCTTAGCTTCTCCTTCTTCTTCTTTTTTTTTTTTTTTTTTTTCAACTATTGTCACTAGATATATAGCTTATTATGAGATCTTTCATGACTTCCTGCTTTGCCTTGGTTGTAGATCTTGGGATGGAGCTGACCTAATATTTTCAGGAGAATTTTTAGAGATTAGGTAAAAGCCAAATTAAATATTAAAAGCATTTGTAATTTTCCCACCCATTTTATAATTGTTTTTCCCCCATCCTTCTTGGAGAAGCCATAGTTTATTTCATTTATTTTGAAAGGAGAAATTAGGTAAGTGTCAAAATCTTTTCATCTACGGACATTACACGTGTCCTGGGGACCTTTTACAAGAGAGGAAACCTGAGAAGTCAGTTCCTGCCGGCACTGCTTGGAATCACTGAACTTCAGTTTCTCTAACAACTGAATTAAGACAGCGATGCACTAAACTGCTGGCCCAGCAGCCAACACCATCTGAAAAGAACCTTAAAAGATTCTGTGCGAGGTTAATCACTAGAGTAACTCTGTGGGAAAATGGATATGATATTGGAGTAAATAATTTACTCTTGCGTGCTTTATTTGATAAAAAATAAAAGTAGACCAAGGACTAGAAGGTGCTCTATTTCTGTACCAGTCAAAAAAGAATGATAGAAAAGTAATAGAGAAAGCAAGGAGAAAACAAGAGACATGGGAGAAGTGAGTTTCTTTATGTGAGGTACTGAAGGTGTGCTGGAATTGCTATTCCCATGCTGTGTGTAAGACAGAGCCTCCTCAACAACAGTGTCAAATAAGGATGACTGCTGAATAAGCAGCCACTGCAGAACTTACCACTGCTGTTCTTTTACCTAAACTCGTATTGTCAGTCACTTATTTCCTATAGGAGGAAAAGGAGCCGGGTTCTGTGGCTTGTAGTGCAGATATGCCACGATAAGAGTCATTTTAGGACAGATATAGGTGGCTGGTTTCCCTGCCACCAACTAAGAATGTGACACACAGCCCTTGTTTGTTGCCTTTGAATGCATTTAGAGATGTCTTACTGTCTGTAAGCTGCACAGTTGCCATCCACATTTCTGTTCAGTTTTAAGTAATGCCTTAGAAAGGCTAATTTGTTTCAATTTGTAGCCATTAACAATACAAATGAACTTAAGTTCAAATGCTGGATAAGAAAGTTATGCTTAAGGAACATGCAGACACACTAAGAGAATTCCTTTAAAATAAAATCAGTCTGTTTTCAACACTAAGTAATTTGGCGGGACGTGTCTGCTAAAATCATTAATCTCGCATGTGATGGTAATACTTCTTGGATTACCCATTTGCTTTGGTGTGTTTATGTCTCCGTATACGGATTTCTTAATCTGCCATGTAAACCCAAGCATGTTTTTAATGTAAACCACAGAGCATTTTTACTACTTTCCACTGAAGTACTTGGGTTAAAGGCAAAGAATCTGAAATTGGCTGGCTTAATATTTGAAAGATGTTACTTATTTCCTCATTACAATGCATCTAAAATTTAATCCTTAGAATTAGATCCAATATTTTTTGTGAAGTACTATCTCTTAGTATATAATCTCTTAGTGTGTGGTGATTCATGCAATCATGTTTCTCTGTAGGAAGCACATGGTATTAAGCAGCTTAAGTCCAAATATATCCAAAATATTATCTTTTAATAATCTGGTACTTTATTGTAGGATAAGAAAGGTTACTTTAACTTCTAATTAAAATATGTGAAGGCATCAGCCCACAAAGCTGTTTCTTAGCTTCTTAACTGTCTTTGTATTTCACGGTTTTCACGGGAATCACTACCCAAGGGTATTACACTACTTCCAAGTATGAACAGCAATTCAAGAAAGGAGGTATGAGCAGTCGTGATGCTCTGCACATTCTACCACCCTGTCAGACTCGACTACCAAGTATTTCATAACACAGACAGGAGGTGAAATAGCAAAGTGAAGTGGTTATCTCTTGTAGTTAGCTTCCAGAAATCGCCTGCTATTCTAATAAATAGTCTCAATACTTTTGGTTATTTTGCAGTGCAGCAGGAAGGGTTTGGAGTTCTGTTGGCTAAATCACTGACACTGAGCTGGGGTAGTTGCAGTACTGTCCTCTGTGCGCGGGTTTGTGGGACAGGAGCGTGTGAAACAGCCACAGCCTCAGCAACTGCTATGTGGTGATTCGGATTTCTTGATACTGTAACTGCAGGTTTTACTTTTTTCTGCAGCTGCCTAAACTACTTCTGGTACTCTTTTGCTTCCCATTTAGCTTCTGTAGTGGTGTTTTTGGCAATGCACCTTGCAAAGTGACTCTTCTTGCCTCACCCCGGACTGCTTGGTGCTCCTGAGTAGAGCGTAACTGCCCCCGCCATTTTGTACCAGCCATCTGGCACTGCCCCCGCCATTTTGTACCGTCCATCCGGCACTGCCCCCGCCATTTTGTACCGTCCATCCGGAACTGCCCCTGCCATTTTGTACCAGCCATCTGGCACTGCCCCCACCATTTGGTACCGTCCATCCGGCACTGCCCCTGCCGTTTTGTATGAGCCGTCTGGAACTGCCCCAACCATTTTGTTAGATTTTTTCAGTTATGTTTAAGTATAACTTAAATGTTTTTGTCTGTCTTCTAATGTCTTGGATATGCAGACTACAAATTACTTATTCTAATGCAACTTTTCAGCCAACTAACTGTCAATATAGCTGATATTTGAGCGCTGTTGACATACTGCAACTCATACCTGTTCTTTCCTCCCTCATAATATTATGCAGCTAAAACAATGAAAGCAAGCTATTATCACAGTGGATTATTTATGCCACTTTACCACATAGATTGCAGTTTTTAGTGGAATTATTTAGTACTGAAATTATAACATCTGTTTTCCATTTCAAGAATCGGCACTTCATCTCTTTGCATGCCTGGCACCAGCCCCATTTTATTGTGTACAATCCTAAAGCCCTGTTAAGTCCACCACTGCATATTTCATCCAGATTGTCCCTCGTTTCTCTCAGGGGATTTCATTTAAATTAATTTTGGCGCGCAGTTGGCTGTAATTCTTGACCAGTGTCTTTCATGCTAACCTGTAATTTCAAAAGGTTTCTTGAACCATAACGCAAAAGTCATTTGAACAACATGCAAGATACTTGGTTTATAGTACTAAAATTTGGATGCAGAAATACTTCTGAGAAATAGTAATAAAAAAAAAAAAAGTCAAAAAGTTGTTTTAACAGGACTGATATGTTCTAGACTGCCTTTTATTGATAGCCAAAGAACAGCCTGCAGTGGTCCTATCCAAAAAGTAAGCATGACTGTCACTTCAAGGGAGAAATCCACTTTTATGGGCAGGATGCTCACTCATCTCATTTGCAGTAGTACATCTGTAGTAGTAACGTGTGTAGTTTGCGACATCTGCTTTTGGATTCCTGAATTATGTTTTACATGATGAAAACCTGTACTATGAATTCCCCATTGACAGAGGCCTGCTTTGGGATAGAGTAAGAGACTGCTAAATTGGATGTCAGAGCATTGGTCCCCACTTTCCATTTCACTTCCAGAGCTACACAAGGAAACTGGATCTGAGATTTCAGACCTATCTGCTTACCTAGCAACACTTCTGATCGTTATGTCCTTTGACATAAATCCACGCTCCCACAGCAAGTATTGGAAGGAACACGCCATACAGATTCCAATTTTGCATCACTGCTTTATGTAACGACCCTTTTCTTGCTGCTCTATCAGTGATGTGATAAGAGACTTTGCTCTGTGTGCGTGTACTTAAATGTAATGAGTGCCACCACTTGAGACAGATTAAATGTTAGATGTTTGCTACCCAAGCAGCAAGGTGGTACTTCCTGAACTTGTAGTTGTAACTTTGAAAAAAATACAAAATATTGAATGACCTTCTTAATACAGTTGCATTTTTTTGTACATTTTTGGTTAATTTTCATTTATTCTGTTTACCAACCTAATTCTTTCGGGATGGCTTCTACCATTCCAAAGCTCTGAACAGCTTCAAACTGCTATTTAAAAGCAAAAAGCAACCAGTAGTAGTTTGCCAGAAAGATGTTTCTTTCATCTTCCTGAAACTACCCTGGAGCAAGGCCCAGGATGCATCTGGTGCTGAGCCCTGGGCTAGTGACAGGTATCAGATCCAGCATCTCATGACCTGTCAGTGCTATATCTACACCTAGAAAGGGAGATTCCTATGCACCAGCTGGAAAGAGACTTGCTATATGACTGTCATTGCCAGGTTTGGAAATAGTAAGAGAATATACAGTCTTTTTTTATATGCCTGTCTAAACTGAATTAAGGAATTGTAAATGTTTTCCAGAACATACTAGTTATAAATGGCTTCTTCATCTGTAAAGCCTGCCATTACAGAGACATCTCAACAGAAAGACCAAAATAAAGTTTGAACTTTCCCTTATAAAATTTTAGTCTCTTCCTAAATACCTGTTCTGTGGGAATGTAAATTGTGTGTCTGGGTGCACTCTGCATAATGCCTATGTGGGTTTTTAAAAATATTTTTACTAGTTATGGCACTATGTCCTCTCATGGCCTGTTACTGATTTCAGATTTTTAGATTCTTGTTTCCAGTAATTCAATGTGTGTATTTTTTTCAGTCTTTTGTGAAAGAACATTTAAAAATTGGGAGCACTTTTCACAACAGAGACCCCTTTTGCCCCCAGATTGAAAGAATTCCAAATCCTGCATCTGAAGAATGACAGTTGTCCTGTATATGCATGAGTATTTGATTAAGAAGGACATGTGAGTTGCATGCTATTTATTGCCATGCAAAGGGAGCCCATTAGTACCGCCTCAGGGTGTTCCTTCTGCCATAAGCCATTCCGTTCAGGCTGCCTCACAGTGATGCTGCATTGGATTTTATGCAATGAGTAAAACTCACTTTTCTACTCACTCGAAGGAAGAAAAATATCTTAATGTTTATGGGACTCAATAGTGGTGTAGAAGACCAGTAAACATTTATGCTAGCAATTCATATCGTACAGCACCTCGTATTTGAAAGGATTTCCTCCATAAAAGAATTGCTGGCAGTGGAAGCTTCCTGGAAGTCACTCAGTAACACAGGAGGATTCTAAGCACCACCACATTTCTGTCTGAAAAATATGGCAAGGAAGTGCGAATCCTCTCAGCAAAATACCCTGTGAGGAGTAGGAGTCCAGAGATTAAACAATGTGTGGTCACAGCTTCATTCATCATAGGTAACTTCATTTTTTGCAGATTGTTTTAGGCAGATCTAAAATCATACAGTATGATTTGGTTTAGAGACACTTAGTGATAATCACCATGCTTAAACAAAAGGTAAACACCACTAGTAAGTATTGATAAGTGTAGTAATTTGTGAAGTTGTATACTAATACCTGTAGTATGCTATTTACTTAGTAAGTAGTTACACTTTTATTAAGTAAAATGCATTTAATATCAAAATACAAAAATAAAACTCAGACATGGTCTTGCATTTCTGCCACATAATGCAAATGCAAGATATTAAACCAAATGTTTATGTCTGTATCCTAAATCTTTCCAAAATGATGCACCAATCTGATCCCTCTAGGTCTAGCAGGGTGGGACAGGTTTTAATTATCAGGTTCTCCTGCCATCAGCCTCCAAGTGCTTGGCAATGCTCGTCCCCTTGCGTCACAAGCACAAACAGGCATCAGTGTCAAGCCCCATGAGATTCTGGCAGTGACAAGTTAAATGTTTGATCTGTGTTTCTTGGATAGTCATAAGAAAGATGTTGGGTATTAAATATTTATATTGGAACTAAGCAGAATCCGGCTTGCAGTTTAGAACATTTTTCACAGCAAGGGACGAGCATTAGTATTGGGGTAGTGAAGAAACAGAGTGACGCCAGGGCTGAACACTCTCCCTATGTTATAAGTTGGTATTAGAAAATTCTTTCTACTTGAATTTTTGCTTCCTCAAGAGACTATAAAAAATTATTAGCCACTTTTTTCATCCAGTATTTTGCAAATATTTGCAAATATTTTGCCGATCATTTAATGGGCACTTCAGAGAAAGTGTGAAGGTTTCTGTTCTACTGCCCCATGTAATGTTTCATTCCTACCTGAATGAAAATAAGAAATTATTTATTGCCTGCATATTTCTGACCCACTATTTCAAATAGAGAATTAATCATACATGTAGGGGATATAAAAAGTGGTATTTAAAGTCTGTAAATACTAAACATCAATGTAACGAAGAGAAATGTTTTCTGCAAAAGAATTAATCCTTGCATTGTTTGCCCTTTTAAAGTACAATACGTTTGAGTTTCTCTTTTTCTCTCTGTTTTTGTGGTGGTTGTTTTTAGCTGTCTTGTCTGGGGAGGTGTTGTAAAGTGGGCCAAAATGACATTGTGCCACCTTTTTGTGTTCTATAAACAGGAGAATAAGTAGAGTTTAGACACAGTGTAGATACTTTTTACAAGTCACTTTGTATGAGAGGAGGCTCTGTACTCATTCCTGGAGGAAATTAAAAAGACAATTTATGTATGAAATAGTTGTACCTGTATTGAAAGTCTATTTTGGAGTCATAGCAAAATCACAGCACTGTTTCACCTCTTTTCTGACTAACAGCTATAGCATTTGTATTGTTAAGAGATACCTGGCTTTAAGATGAGGCGAGTGTGACCAGCAGTGATAAATGCACTAGTGATTTCTACTGTGTTCTTGTGTTTTTAGTTATAATATTGCAAAGTTTGTCATGGATTGCTTTTAGGTGCAAAACCTGTAGACTAACTTGAACCTGCCCCCACATGTATATATATATATTCTCTGGTGTGGATGGTTTTCATTATGTTATTGCATGTAGAAGAACAAAGGGAGAAGTTGTTGATACCTTAATTCATAAAATCTTTTCAGACTTTATGTTCTCTGAAAGTCACATTTGGTTATGCCTGAAATTTTGCATTTGTAATATCTTGGAAAAAAAATGTGTTTTATTTTGCAGAGCATTGGCTGTGATGACTATCTGGGTTCAGACAAGGTGGTTGACAAGTGTGGAATATGTGGAGGGGACAACACTGCTTGCAAAGTTGTGTCTGGAGTTTTCAAACACACGCTAACAAATCTTGGCTACCACAAGATAGTGGAAATTCCTGAAGGAGCTACTAAAATCAACATTACAGAGATGTACAAGAGCAACAACTATCTGGGTAAGTGGTATCTCAGTGAATACATTCTTTGTGATATAGTGCAATTTGGGCCCAGGTGAGCTACCCTCTGAGCAGTGTAGATTAGATGTCAAGGGAAAAAAAAAAACCTTAATTAGGATTTTGATCAGAACTAACCCTCAGTTTATAATTCTGGTTTGATCTGGTACAAAACACTTGTCACATTGTTAATATTGTCAGAAAGGGAATCCAGCAAAGGAGCATGCTTGGTTATGTGAAGTATGTCAAGCTTACTTGAGCAGAAAAGAGGATTGTCTGATTGCTTAAAATGTAAGTGCTTTTGACATGGAAGGGCATACCACAGTTGTGCTGAGATGAAATGGTATTGGGATGATGTTTTCAGGGTATGAGATCATTTATTCAGTTTATTCTCAAACAGGTTCTTAATTCAAAAGAACAGAGAATCCTGGGGCATTTCTATTAACTTTTTAGCATATGGGGGTGTATTTTTAGAGCTGTGTACTGTCCTGCAGATTAGAGATGATGTGGTACTTTCTACATACCTATTTTTGTCTTGTGTGCTTTGTGAGTGGTTCCATTCCCTCCTTTCACCTGCAGTGCTCTTAGTTCCTTAGTTTGTCTACATTGGTGATTCCCTCTTGGACCCAGTTTTGCTGAGTGGTCTGGAGAGAAAACAGTTTGTTACCATATATAAATCTATGCCTTTAATCATTCTCTATTTGTCCAGCCCTAGACTTCTGCTAAGAATTACCTTAGCAAATGCTCATAATGGATCTGCATGAGGCGTTTTTTTCACCAGCTCTATGTCCTTATTACTAGACTGCTGCACTGGAAGTTTCAAATCTCAGCCCAGATGTTCTGGACCTCCTGTGGGGTGATGTCATCCTCAAATCTGATTTGTCCTGGTTCCTTCCAAAAATATTAATGAGCTATAGCTGGTATATGTACCAATGTTCGTAAGCACTAACTGGTTTCGTCATGAAAGGAAGTAATTATTTTATCTAAAGTACTTCTGTAGATACTATGCATTTGCTGGGAAATGGATGAGAATACAGTTTGCTTGGCAAGCCAGTGTAAGTTGCCACGTTGCAAATTTTATAAAATCATGAAACTAAAGAGTTTTTTTTTCTCAGATTTACAAATCAACTTATTAAAACAGGTGACAGGGAAATTCCCTTAGCTGTAATAAGATGGCCTGAACCACATGAACATTTTTGGAATGGGCAGGATGGAAAAATAGCAACATTTTTACTTAAAAATAATATTGTTGGCATGTATGGGAAAGTGGCAACGCTTCTCTTTCCCATGCTACTCCTTATCCCCAGAGTTTATGCTGTCATCCGTGCTTTCAGTTTAAAGCTGCTGGTATGGATTTAGTCTGCTAAATCTACCAACACCCACCCCTGTTAAGAATTCTTAGGGCGGTAGTCCCATTTAGAAGGACTTTTAGCCTTTATTTACACTATAACATTATCAGATTGGCTTAACAAGGCAGGTATAATTGCATGAGCACAGAAAAGAAAGTGTTCTAAAGATCAGAAAATTAAAACTAGAAGAAGATTTGTTGGCAATTTCTTGTCCAAGTTCAGTGGTATTTGGAAAGATGTTTTCCAGTCTATTAATGGTCACAGGTCTTTCACAGATATCACAGTATTCAAAATCTCTGCGTTGAAGGAGATTATTATAGAGTATGTAAACCTGGTAAAGCTGGGAGACTTGAAAACTCAGATCTCTGATATATACAGGTTTCTCTAAATTTGTAGAAACAAGCAAAACTCTTGAACTTTTTTTTTACAAAAAAAAAAAAAAAAGAAAGAAAAAGGGAAAGAAATCTTAAATTCAACCTTATGCTGTGGGAGCAGCAGCAACAACGAAGTACCCACCAGCAATTCCTTTAAGTGTACATTTGAGTGCTTTGCTGAATGAATCTTCAGATCCCTGTTCTGTCCAATTGCAGTCATCACAGCTGCCTGTGAGCAACATTCCTCCCATAAAGTATTTAGGATTGCTTGTTTTCAGTTTGTCCGTTTTTTTGGTTTCTTCGGTGTAAAATCATGTGTCAGCTCAGGAGCACTAGAAATGTCTCAGTAAAATATCAGCAGACCTTGCTGGGACTCTGCCTATTCGGCTCATCTCAGGTGAGCCTCCAAGCTCCCTGTGGATTTACAGAGCTCCACACCTCCTCACTCATATACGCAGTCCAGAATGGGTCAGTATTTTCTGTAAAACCAATAAGGTGCTGGAAAAAGCAGGCAAGAGTGTGAGGTTTCCTCCTCAAAGAAATTCAGACTCAGTTAAAAGTCATCAAAGCATCTAAGTGTTTGAATGCCTCTCCCTACTGCTTTTGGATTTTTGTCTTTATCCTGTGCTTGTTTTTACTGTGCTGTTACAAACCAAAAGCTGAGACCCCCATGGAAGCAGAGCTGGGGTGCTGCAGCTGACTGCCATGGTAGCCTATGGAGATTTACTAACTCCAAGCACTGCAATTTCATTTTTTTATGCACGGTGTGGAGGGAGTGATTGCTGAATAGAAGGTGTAAGTTCTGACTGGTTTGAAGCAGTAATAAAATTTGTTTTAGAAAAAGTGACAATTGCATACAAAACTTCTCATATATTTCTGGAATATGTTATTTTCTGGGTAGTCAGAAAGTTCAGTCTAAAGTAGATACACAGGCTCCTTCAAAGGGATTTTAAACCTACTTCATGTAACATTTTTTAAAAACTACCAGAAAGGTAATGCTGGGTGCATGGGCAATGGAGATGAGAGCTTGTGCCTTTGAGCAGCGGTTGTATGTGGTCAAGGGGTTAGATCATACTGGGATTTGGGGAGGCCTCTTCTGTGGTGATGCTGGGCAAGCATCTAGGAGCCCGGGAAAGCCTAGGGCCTAAAAGCTTTCACAAGATATGATTTCTTGCCATTATAAAACATTTCTGAAAACAATGTGAGCTTTTTATTTAGTTTTAAAAATAAAAGCAAAATAAATCCAGGGCTAAACATCCAAGGTGAGATCAATTCACATGAAGTGTCATAGGACGGGAAGCAGTGTAAAATCCAGTGCTAACACTCCTGGAGCTGTAAGGGGAATTGAACTTTCGACCTGGTGTAGTGCTGTTCGAAGTGCTTGAAAGTTGGGCCCATAATGAATCTTAGGAATTCAGCACACGTTTACAGAATCACAGAATGGTAGAGGCTGGAAGGGACCTCTAGAGATACCTAGTCTAACCTGCCTGCTCAAGCAGGGTAATGCATGTGTAGGTAAGTTACCTAGGAGAAAAAATATGTCACAATTTTGTTTCTGATGCAAGAACAAAGTTAAAACCTGATAGGAAACAGTGTGTTAAGAGAGAAAAGTGCAGTATCTTCTATGTTTCTAAAATGTCTCATGTGAAGTTCATTATACTTAGTTCTCCCTGCTTGTGCTCACTCACACACATGTGCACACACACATTTACATATCCTTTAAATTATTATCCTTCTAATAGTTTCAAAATGATTTTCTGCAGGGAGAGTTTATTTCACTAAATAAATGTTCATCTTATCCTAGCCAACATGTAGTTCTTGGCTAGGGTAGTTGCTTACTAAAGCCCTTGAAGTTGTTAAGACTTTGGATGAAATTCAACCCTGGTGTTAATGAATTCAACTCAACTGAATTCAAGAATTTTACCTAGCCTAATGACCTTCGGTTGAACCAGAATGTATCTCGTGCAGTGGTCTTTGTGGACCATATATTTTTTTTTTCCAATATGGGTGTTGCTTAAATAATTACATTTTAGAGTTTCTGGCAAGGTTATCTTATTATAGTAGTTCCAAGGTGACCTTTCCCCATCTGGCGTCATTAAACAGCCAGCTAATACCTAACACTGTACAGTGATCTGTAGGGCTCCAGAGGAGTTTTGAAAACATACGGAAGAAATGCTTTTCCAGGAGCTGTTTTATTCCTTTTCATGTATTAAACAGCAACTCTTATGAAAATGCAGACCATGTTACTCGGTTGTGTGATGAAGAGGTAAACACTTCAAGAACAGTGGGAATTACCGTTTCCTCTGGCTTGAGGAAAGTGATTAAGCCTTAGTGGCTGGAGCAGCCTCTCTGCCACTGTCTTACAAAGCAGTCCTCTGCACGTAGTTTGTCGCTTGTATTTTCACAGAGAAGCTTCTAAAAGAGTCTCCCTTGCTTGCTGGATTGCAGGGCATCTGTGGAGAGTGAGCCCTGCGGCTGGGGTGCTGAGCGAGAAGTTTGTCTTGCATGGCGGAGAGGCGCTTTTATCCAGCTGGCCTCAGTCTCAAGGAGAGTTTTCCTTATTGCTTCTTTTCCAGGTGCACAGCTTCCCTGCCCTTTTTTTATTTCCTTCTGCACCTTGAAGAAGAACAGGAATATTTTTGCCCAGCATCTACTGGCTAGGCTTGTGGCTGACACACACTCAATATAACAATAATTATGATCAATCTTGGAGCTCATAGCAATTGTTATTGTTTTCTGTGATTCTTAGTTCTGTCACTGTTTGACAAAGGTGATAATCTTTTTTCTACCATTTGTTTGTAAGCAATGTTCTTACAAGAAGTTATTACTACAGCAGTGCACAGACTGAAGCCTGCTGTTGCTTTGATGATCTGCCCTGCAAATACATCATCTGAACAAGAGCCAGCAGCAATGAGTCCCACTGAGGTGCTTGTTTCCTAAGTCCTTTATTAAAGGAATGAATTTTCTTTCAGTATAAATATGAAAAGGTTGTTTTGAAAGAAAGGGATAAAAAGAAGTATGCAAAATAGAGGAAACTCAGAAAGGCTGGCTGTTCAGTTTGGCTTGTAAAGCACTCGGCAATCTGCTTGCTTATATAACTTTCCAAACCCCCCTGGCCTGGAAGTCTCTGGAGAACGGGCTTTGTTGCAAGATTTTCAGTATTTCCTGCTTCTTGTCAGACCCCAAAATTTTTTATTTCAACCTTTCTCACAGTGTTTCGATCATACTTCTGTTTCCAGTTATGATCAGAATGAAGAAACTTGTCTGCAAAATTTCAGTGAAAATGCTTTTGGGGAGAGATGGACTAAGAGGTTTAAAAATCAGAGTGAGGTTTTTATTTGAACCCACTTATCTGAAATTCTTGTATTGTAAGGCTTTAGAAAGGTCTAGGTTTGTCAAGTAGTTTGCATAAAAATACTAGTTATGCTATTCTCTCTAGCACACAGTATTTGGAATATCAGCACATATTTTGCTCAAGTTTTATTAAAAATCTTGAATTCTTTTGAGCAGCATATGTTCATTACGCCTCTAAAGTTGTGTTCATTTGTTGCCTCTGATCAATTTTCATGGCCATTTCCTTCGTTCAGTTTCTTTCAGAGTTTCAAAGTATCAAAGAGTAGTTCATTCCTAGCTGTCATTTGTGAGTTCTCAGTCTCCTCACAAGTTTTCACTATCACTTTAGGTCTAGAATTGGAAGCAGAGCTCCCATGACCCCACATCTTGGGGGTCCCTTTCACTCTGAAGCACTCGCTTTGCACAAACTGGGCTCTTCCTCTTACTTCATAGAGGAAACTGTGACTCTTCGTGGTGACATAAAAAGTGCTGCTTTTCTGCTGGTGTTCTCACAGGGTAATTAGATGTAAAAATCAGAACTCTGAAAACACAGAGTTTTCTCAGCATAAAAGCATTGATCCTAAGTGGACTGCTAGAAGAATGGTTTGGTGAAAACTGTGTCGCGGCCCTGGGTAGAGGGCCACCTGGCTGCTGTCTTGTGTGTCCCAATTGTTTGTGTCTTTATGATAGTCCATGTGCGTAACACATGGTGATATATAGCAGTAATTACATCTCAAGGTAGACAGTACAAGAATTTTATGCAATAAAACATCTGTACCTGTCTCAGTTTCCTCACCGCTCTGGCCTCCGCTCAGGTCTTTTAATAAATCTAGATATTAAGTTCTTCTCCTTGCCTCTTGCATGTGATTTTCTTCTGGAACATGGACTCTCCTCTCACTACTGCAGCTGATTTTCTTGTTTGCTTCTTCCTTTGTCACTAAGATGTCCATCAAGGGACAGTTTTTGCAATGTCCTGTATCCTTTGGAAATCACTCACTTTGTGAGGTGATCAAAGGTCCCCATACACAATCTGTTGCTCAATTGTCTTTTTTGCTTGGAGTAAATATTAATTTACGTAAGGATGTTCTTAGAAGTTGTGATCAAGGTGTAGTGATCTTAACATTGCCAGTCATGTGTCAGATACAGCCATTTTCTCCACTCATGTCTTAGAAAATTTAATTTAAAATGAATTTGCTGCTCTTGATTCAGCTACATGAAAAGACTCACCAGCGTCATTCCAAATTCATAGCTATCCATAGACAAATTCCCAAATCATATCAAGACACATTCCTTCCCTTTCTTGCCAAGAAGAGAGGTTGTTACTAATTTAAATGGTTGTTCAAGTTCTACAGAGCAAAACTTAAGAAAAAGATGTCTGGGAACCTGGTTTCAATTGTCTTAAACATTTCTGTACAGCATATTTTGATTCCCTAATCTTATTTTATTCTGAGTGAAATTATATCTTGGATAGAGAAAAACCTCTTCCTTTGTTCCTTAAGCATCCCTTGATCTAGTCAGATAGAATGTGTTCTTACATCACTGCCTCTGGAGGAAACATATTTATCTTTTGTCATCTTGCTGCTCTGATTTTCCTTTGAACTTTGAATTTCTTACCCTTTCTAAAATACCATATAGTAAAATAATCCACCAGTAGAAATTCAAAGTAATTAGTGGCATCACAGTTGGATCCAATAAGAAGATTTTGTTTGAAAAGAAGTTTCATGTTGTGGCATTAAATTCCATAAAAAAATGTGTCTTTCCTAATACACAATAAGTATCGGGAAATTTAAAACTTGATTTATAGATGGTGTGATTAAGTTAATCAAGGGAGACTTTATGCTGTATTTCTTAACTTGTCCAGTGTCTTTGTCTTCTGTTGAGTCGTGTTTTGAACCCTTCGTGCCAGAAAGATTTGGCTGCTTAGAAACCTTACAGACCCATCTTCCTTTTGTATTGGCACCCATGGTAACATTAGTTACTGCATGCTCAAGGCTCCATTTATTTGTAAGTCTGCCTTATAATCAAGCTGTGCTAATTCCAAAATTTTTGGTAGCTTGCCTGAGTTCCGGGTCAGATAAATATGTGTTGTGAGATTGCAAATATGTTTTTTGGTGAGGTACATTGCTAAGCTGGACATAATTTAGGGACCTTGAGATAGAAAATCTGAATTCTCTTCACCACTAGCAACCACAAATGCAAATAAAGAGATTTATTTCGGCATGGTAGTTCAGCTGCAGATAATCTGCATTGAGAGGTTATTGCCCTGTCATCCCATTTGCCTAATTTCACCTATTCCAGCACTTCCAGCACAAAAAAATAAATGCACAAATGGAACTTGTGGAAAGAACAATGAGAAAGACAGTGGCAAAAACTAAAGAAAGCAATAACCTCCTTAGGAGCATGGCATTAGGATGAGAGTGTGCACATTCCTACATAATAATAATTTTTAGTTATCTTCAGATAAACAACTTTTTTTCTGTGTGGCATGGTGAGCACTGTTTTACTGCAAATCTGGCTTACAAGCACACTTGAAGCGTTGGTTTTCTACAGCTTAGGCCAGCAAGCTCCCTGCCTTGCCTCAAGAAGATAGCAAGCACATCAGGTAAACGGCTGGTGCACTGAGCAGGAAATGCTGCCCACAGCATTCAGAGGGCAAGCAATACCAGGGATTTGGAAAACTCTGGGAAGAGATACCTTTCTGTTGGCAAAATGTCGTCCCATCATTTGCCCGAATTGCTTATAAGAGCCTGAGGCTCCTACATCTGCCTGTGTGGAGAGTGCAGGCGTTCAGTCAGACGGCAGAGTAGAGATTTCTTCAGGACAAGGAAGCGCAAGTTCACTGTGGAGTTTCTGTCACAACATTTCATCATTCTCTGGTAGGTTGATATTGCAGAGGTCAGAGAGGTTGAGTTTTCCTTAAGTTCCTGGCAGAGCTGGGAGAGAGATCCCGAGTGATAATCCACTTCGATTCCTTTTTGATCTTACCAAACACTTGTTCATTCCTTTTGCAAGAGGGGGAAGGAAGGAACAGAGACAGACAAACAGACAATCCACAGGGATTGGTTTGAGCTTAAATTTACGTAGTCAAGAGATAATGCTTTTCTTTGGTTTTCTTCTGCAAACACCTGTAGATGGTGACCCGTGTTGCAGGCTTACATTTGTGTTAGAAGGTTGCAGCTTTCAGCATCACCGTTTTCTGTTACAGGGGAATTGTGGAATGCTTTTGAATGAGTGTTTCCAAAGTCTCACAAAAAAAAAAAAAAGGTGTTCCTAAGGGTTTACCTTCTTTCCTGAAAGAAGGTGATGCCTTTACATTTCTTCCAAATGTATTTATTGGTATAATAAGAAATTACTTTTTCCTGCCCTTATCTTTCATAATGAGCATTATAGTCCATTCCTAAAGCTTTTGAATCTTGGCAGGAATAAGAGGAGGATTTGCTTGGCTATAGGTTTATTTTGAACCTCTCAGCTGTTAAAACGTAGTAGTCTCAGAGTCCGAATTGATCCTCCAAATTGAGAAAAGTGCTCAGACTGATCTGCAGGACTGCAGTAATGGGCCACACCTTTCTTTTCATGCATGGTTTAGGGAACTTGGTGTCTCTGAGTGTAAGCAGAGCTGCCTGCATTTCTCCTTGCTCTTTGAAAGACTCCCAGACTTTATTAGGTTATTACAATGTTCCAAAAGTATTTCAAGACACTGAGTTCTTAAATTAGTAATGAATAGCAATGTGACTGTGTTGCACTTAAAATGTACTCAGCACTGTGAGCAGCTGAAGAGGGAAGGTGGGAGCAGCTATTAAAACCTCTTGCTGAGCAGGACTTCTGCCTTCACTTGCTTTCCAGGGTGTTTTCTGCTGAAATCCACCCGTGCAGGGGTTTGTATTTCATGCCCACATTAAGAATTTGGCTGTTGAAACAAAAGCTCTTTGGTTCTTTGAGGAAAGTATCACAGAAATTGCTTCTTATCTTCAAAGTGTTTTTTCTGACGTTAATTAATTGGATCCTCACGATCCTGTGATCAGGATAAGGAGCAGCCTCAAAATGGTCCCACAATGAGCTGCCCTAAACAACCCTGGAGCCTGGCTGGATAAATTGTTTTCTTTTTCTTCCTGCTGCTGAAGTAACTTTTAAAAGCATTTGAAAAGAAATGTACAAAAATTAAAATTGCTTTTGAACTTCGGGCAGACTTTTATGCTTGTGCGCCTGTAGACGTAAAAAAGCTGCTGTGGAAACAAGCAGGGGCGGATCCGTCGTGGATTGTAAACTACAATGGGACCATTGATTTCCTTGAGACTGGGCTCACTTAGGCTAGCTGAAAGACCTGGCTCTTTGGGAAGTAAAGCAATATGTAGTAACACCTGATCTGAATAAAGAACTCTAAAACCTAATAATAAATGGTAATAGTGCCTATAATGAAGATATACTTGCAGGCACATGGAATGGATTTTGTGAGACTGAATCAAGAGAAAGGCACATTAAATGAAGGATAAAGAAAGGCAAAACAAAATAAGATCACCAGTATTTCCTAGGTGAAAATGGAAAGTATTTTTTTATTTTTCTACTGAATTAATAAAAATTTCTTTCCCGAGTAACTATTTACTAAAGTATATCTGATAATAAAAAAGGGAGCAATTATAATTCCTTCTAGTTCAACTTTATTGTAATGAGAAATGGTGCTGGTTTGCTGCAGCAATACCACAATCCACTGGTTTGACTTAGCTCTGAAATAATGATTCCAGTGGCAATTCCCTGGCAGTTGTCAGATAGTGCAGGGAGTTATAAAGTGCTCTGTCTTGTGCCAGCTGGAGGAGGGAGCGAGGTGGATGGATACACATGTGCATTTTGCTAATCTGACCGTTCCGACTCCAGTGGTGTCTAGATTAGAAGATAACTCGATTGCATTTATCCAGCCACAGGATTTCTGCCAAATGGGTGCTGAGTTTCTGTGCTGGGCTAACTGATGTGGAGTTGAGCTGTGCCAGAAGGCTCAGCTATTGTGCTCCAACCCTTAACAGCCACTTGGAGCAACTTCTGAAATACAAGAACCAGATTCTAACTGAACTCGTGTAACTAGAGCAAACACTGTAATGTGCGGTTTCAGTGGGAGTTGTGCAGCTAAAATATCGCGTGCTACATTGGAAATGTATGCCTCTTGGAGACTACTGGTTTCCAGTTTGGAATATCATTTGCTTGGTTTACAGCTCTTCCTAGTGAAGATGATTTCCCAATGTTACTAAAGTACGTTGGAAATAAGTCACAAAAGAAATCAAAACAGGTATTTGAGTTGGGATAAATTTATTTAATTTTAGTGAAGCCTTATAACAACTGGAGTTCTGGAACTGTCACTCCTTAACTTAAACATTAATTGTGCTCTATCTTCTTTAAAGAAGAAGATAAGAGATATGTGCAAAAATGTGAAAAGACTTCTGGAAGTTGTGTGTCAAGTGCAACACAGCTGAGTGACATGGTGATTCTGGTGATCAATTCCTAGGATATCTCGAACCACACGAGTTAGCCTGAGGTACTGTACTCTGTAAAACAGAACAGGAGATGTGTAATTCCGTATATAATTTAGTGTATTTTCTCTGTAGACACAAGCTATGCCGCGTGATTCTTGCACCATTGCTCCATTCTTTAGTGCTGTCTTTTCCCAGCGTTTCATTCAGCATGCTTTTGTGGCAGCCCTTCTGTCTTTTCTCTTCAGTACTTTCAAGACAGACCTGGAGAGTGGTAAAAACATAATTAATTGAGTATCTAGTTTACAGCATTCCAGGAAATGGAACTGCTCATTTTGCTGACTTCAGTAAAGCTTTTCATGCTAAAAAGAACTAAAGAGCTTCATTTTTGCTAGAGAGCTAGTTAATGTTACACTCGCATAAAGACGACTCTCATCACTATTGTTACCTTTTCTTCTTGCATTCACTTTCCCAGGAAAACATTCATGTGTCCTGTTAGAAACACTTTGAGGAACCACTGTGTGCTCCATGTATACTCCTTGGAGTCATGTTTCAACAGCGGCTAGTCTTGCCTCCACGCAACTTACACCTTGGAGAAAGTAAAAGAATCACATGGGTGTTACTAATTCTGTACTTATTAATAATAAGATTAAAAGTAGTCATTCAAAAAAGTACACCTGCTTGAAAAAAAAAGTGGGAAGACTTTATTAGAGCAATTTTAAAATAGGAAGCCATGCTAGAATAAAAACTGAATATGAAAGCCATGATTAAATACATAAGGAATATTTATGCCTTGCTGGGGGAAAAAAAATGTCAAATGCTAAAATTTTGTTTTCATTCCCCTTTTTACTTCTAATATGTGCATCATCTAATATGTTTCACGAACTCCGTACTTCAAAAATTCCAGCCCATATATAGTTATAAATTCACAGATTTATGATGCAGCTGGGCGAGTATATGGGTTTAACAAAATCCTGTGGTCAGGTTATATGACCAGTTTTATCCTTTTCTGAAAAGTCACTGGTGCTGACACCCAGCCATGGCTTTGGGGTCGGAAGCGAAAGAGGGAATAGACGTACCCGAGGGAATGGATGTACCTGAGGGAAGGGGCAGCTCCAGCAGCAGCCAAAAGGACAGAGCTGCAGTTCAATGAAGGCTCGAAAAGGAAAAGGACTTTACTGCCAAGGCAGAAAACGAGCACTGCATTTTGCAGCAATTAACTGCAAACCTTTACCTTTGCATCAGTAAACAGTAGTTCCATTTTGTAGGTAGAAAGTAGGATTTATTATGTTCAAACCCTCTTCTCTGGAAGATCAGAAAATGGTCATGAAAGAAATAAATGATACTGACACTGATAATCAACTGTAAAGGTTCGTTCTTACTGCTTCAGTAGAAATTTGGTAATTTAATAAACAAGGAGAAAAAAAAACAGAATTGTGTGAAGTTAACCAAAATTGACTTGTCGTTGTAATTAAAACTTGGAGAATACTTGCCAAAAACTAGCAAATTCCACAAAAGCTGAGGAAGAAGGGAAAACATGCATTTGTGGCAAATTTGGCAGGTACCAATGATCACAACTCATAGGGGAGGGCAACAGATGTTTCCGAATCGCTGCTTTGGATTTATACTTTGACACAGTTGAATTGTAAATTTGATGTGTGTTTTGGAAGGTCAGACCAGAAGCATTAGTACTCTGAAGCCGGAACAAGCTGTTTCCGTTAGTGCCGAGGTGGTGGTGGTGGCTGCCGCTGGGAGCCCGCGCGCCTCCGTGCCGGCCCGGCCGGGCCGACGCGCCGCCCTCCGCCTGCGTCGTTTGTGACGCCCTGGAGCAGCGGCCTCGTCACGAGCCCAGCGCGGGTGCATAATCGGGACTGTTACTTGTGTCATATCTAAATAGGCAACTTAGATCTGTAACACACAGCTACAGATTTAGAGAACCTGTTACTTTGCCAGCTTATAATCAGTATTAGACCTTAAAGGTTAATTTTCTTTGTATAATTATTTTTTTATGAGCTCAATTCCCATCCACTCATTCTAACTTACCATAAAGCATTCCAGTTCCTTTCTAACACTGAAAATTACAGTCCCAAGGCTTTAAATTGATGCCAATTTACTAGACCACGTTGTTTAAAAAAATAATCATGGCTCTTGTAATCATTACAAAATGCATCCAGAACATGTCTGTGCCCACACAGCTGAAACAACAGTAAATTAGACCTAAGACAACAGCGTAAATCTCCTATACTGGCTTTTTGGGGGTTGTTTTAGCGCAGAAGTGTAAAACTTGCCAAAGCAGAACCTTGGGACGAAGATGGAAAAAATGATTTAATGCAATTCACTGTATCAGATTTATTCTATTACAAGGTAGGGTTTCTTTGATATGACATGACCATCCTTCACAGATATTCTTGGTGCCAGTTTTACTGGTGCCTTTATAAAACATGTATGGTGCCCTAGGAGGCTTCAGATGAAGTGATATGGTGGAAAAAAGCATGATGAAGACAGAAAGAAATTTAATTTCTAATCAGTAAAATGTTATTACTTATTCAGAGTCTCCAATTAATAAATTTTATTTTTTGTAGCTTTACTCAGTAAGTAACAAAAAAAATTTATACTTCAACTCTCATCTATATTTACTTGTGCATTCAATTAAATTTAGCTTTTTAAGTGTAAATGTTTTTCCCAACATTTTATTTAGAAAATATAAGTACTCTTACTTAAAATTCCTGCTGTTTGGTAGATTCTTCAAGCTGCCCATCTCATTACTTTGTGAAACAAGGTAGTGCGGTATTCTGGATGTGAGAGTGGACACCAAAAAAAACCCTTTAGCTTAAGAGCGTATGTAGATGTAGCTTAAGAGTGTGTGTAGCTGTCGAGCTTGGTAATATTATAGGATGCAGTGTTTTTGATTTCTGAATTGGCAACTCTCATAATCCATCTTGAGTTGGTAGTAATGAAAGGGTAGTGTTAGCATTTGATAGCATGAAGTTTCAGAAATTATTAGAGATGATGGTGATGGTGATGCCAGTCTGCTCTTAATACATACGTATTCAAACTTTGCAAAATCCGAATTAGGTGGCATTAATTGGGTTTCTTCACTGTGATACACAGTGAGAAAAAAAAAACAAGAAATAAAGGACATAGAGGTCAGTGTCCTTGAGGGTGGGGTGAGTGATCCTCTCAACAGCTGGCCCGTATGGATGATGTATATGGCTGAAGTAATGTATGGTGATGCTTTTCCTGTTTTTGCTGTTAGGCTCTTGAAAAAATAGGGAACTGTAGTTTGCAGTGAGTGCCTTCTATACAAAATAAAAATGACTCCTGCCATTCATCTGGATTTTTCTATGTATTCACTATTATGAGGTAAAGGCTGAAAAATGGTGTGTTTTTGTGGTGTGTTTGGCTCTGGTCCTTCCTGGACTGCAGAAGAGCAGAGGGATTCACAGGGCGTTTGTTGGTTGACTTTTTACCTAGTGTTTGTATCAGAAAATGCTCCTCTGGGTTAGGATTAAGTATTTATAGCAGATGGTATAGTAGTACTTCCCTGTGAAAAGTCTGACTCCTGCTCTTGGTCCTTTCTGTGACTGTTAATGTGACCATCAGTAGCTTTGAGCTTCCAAAACTGTTTGTCAAGGCTGTCTCAGCTACGAGCAGCCAGAATGTGCCCCATTTGTGTTGTGGAAAGGCTCTGGTCGCCAGTGAAGAAGTCAAGAGGTGGAGGTGTCGCACTGTGGAGATGCTGTTGCTTCCAGGTGGAGCCTTTGCAGCCTGATCCCGAGGCAGGGCCCAGCAGTTAACTGCTCAGCATTTTCCAGTATCCTCAGTTGGCGTTAGAACAAGGTGTTCACAGAATCAGGCTGATAAAAATCATTTGATTCTTGCTGATTACAAGATTCTTAGCTCTACTAATATTTCTTCAGTTAAGCTCAGAGTCCTGTGGGAGCTTTGCCATGACCTCAATAGGAGTTTGAAATTGCAAGGTTAGAGGAAAATAATGCATAGTTCCATTCATAATGAGACGAGTGTGCTATTTTTCCCCCAGATATTCTGTAATTAAGGTAATTGTGTTCCAATAAGCAGCAAATATTTGTACTGTTTGAAAGCAATTATTTCACAAGAATAAATTTGTACAAATGCCTATTTCATTATTTCGGTAGATTATTGAGACTCTAGACGTTTGTTTCTCTCTCTCTTTTTTTTTTTTTCCTTTCTGCTTTGCAATGTGCTTTAAGTATCCCAAAATGTGTATACTATAACTTAGGTTATTTCTAGATTGTAGTCACTATGCTATGTTTTTTTAATGACTTCAAATGTACCATATATTCCATACTGCAAGTCCTAGAGGCATTAAGCAATATTTTGTGATACTTAATAGGAAAAAGAAAATGTCTCTGAAGTTGTTTTTAAGGAGATTTGTAGAAAGGGTTTTATAACTTATAATTAATTCACATTACCATCCCGCATGTTCATTTAATAACTCACTGGAGTGCACTACTTCCATTGCTGTTGCCTATCTGTATTTTCTTTATGGTTTCTCTGCTTTTCTTTGTTTGAGTCATGACCAAATGAGAGACACTTTATAATCATTTTAATATACAGGAAATAACTTTGATTCTGTCTGTCTGTAAGCTTTATGTGGTTTCTAAAGCAATTAAGTAGGACTTAGAGACACTGTTCTTCCAGACCATAAAGGCCTTAGGATAGAAAATAAACTAACTAGATTACTGTGGATATTAGTGTTGCTGCCAGTTTTGAGAGAGTTTGTTTAAGATGGGAAATAATTTTTAAATAGATGGTATTGTCAGTGTTGTGTCTATACATTATAATGTTAGGTGAAAAATGTATTGTAGATCGCTAGGTGCTAGACCTGCACATAAAATACTTCTTTTCAGCTCTTCAGATCGGAAGTAGTTAGAAAAATAGGTTACAAAAAATACCAATCTGCTCTTTAGCTTGGGGCAGTTTCATTTTCTGAAGTACACCAACACTCTTTCTTGAATCAGACAGAATTTTTAGCATCTGTCCTAGGCACTTGCAGTGCCAGACCCGAGATACTTCATTCACTGTAAGCAGTGTTTGACCTTGTATGCACTTGATCTGAACGTGTACATAGAAGACATGTCAAAATCCTTTGTCAGTTTAATGGGTCGTGCTGCTAATTTGGGTACTAAAGATGCAGAAAACTATACAAACTTTCTTTTTTGCTTGGAATTTTATTAGCATTTATCATAAAAAGTCCTCTGCAGGGATCAGTGCATGTGATACTCTTTTGCTGACTCTCAATTACTTATTGACTCACTCATGAAATTTTTCTTTCATCAAGGCAATCAATTCCACGTACACAGCTCAGGAGAGAGAGTTGTTTTATTGTTCAGGTTGGTACTTATTAGATTGCAGGTAGAACATCTCTCAAGTAGCCACGTTCCAGCTATTCACTTTGTTCTGAGAATTCAGAAGGACCAGAAAGTCCTTCTGGTTTGTCTGAAGCAAGTGGCTGTGCCACTAAAGTCACCCTTTGCCGTGAAAGATTAGATGATAATTCTGGAAACAGCATTTTGCCCAGAGGAGCAGAAAATATATCAGGCAGTTATCTCACTTGTAATGATACCTTTGTTAGCTGCCGTCATGGGAATGTTAGCATGTTTTTGAGTACTGTCTTCAGGAGGAGTAGAAAATTGGAGAAATAGAGAAAATGGGCAAGATTGAAAAATGCAATAAAATGGAACAGTAATAATAGAATTACCTGAACTGGAGAAATTGATGTTTAATTTTCTGATCACGGCCTTGTGGTTTAAATAAGGATGCTAGAAGCTACGCTTACAATCTATCAGACATCAACTCCTGATGCAACTATATTGGGTACAGAACTTCACTTTCCAGTACCACCACATCAACTGTGTATGATTTAAATAGTTTTTACTGTTTTGTTTGTTTGTTTTTTCCAATTGCAGAGGAAGCTGTGCGGAATCTTTAGGCAAGAAGAGGGGATCTATAAAGTGTCTTTTAGAGGAGTGCTGCAGGCCTAACTGTGAAAAATTAATATTCTGAATATAGTTGAACTAGTCCTAATTTATAGCATATGGAGATTTTCTCACTGAATTGTAGCCTGAGCAGAAATATTGATAAGAGTCTGTAGTCTGAGACATTCCATACATATAATGCAAAGCATTACTGAAAGACATAAACAACACATATTTAGGTAAAAAGTCCTCAGAAGGAATCAGCTGCAGACCATACCTTAATGAGATATTGGGGTAAAACGTTTCATACATTTTCATGCTTCAACTGAAAATACTAACATCATAAAAATTCTTGAAGGAGCAGAGCTGAGGTGGTAACTGCAGGGTGATCAAAGCCTGAAAAAGGCACATTTTCCCTTTTTTATGGAGAGGCCTCTTTCGGACTTGTCATTTGATGGATTTCAAATGAAAATTTAATGGACTCACAGTTTCCCAGACAGCCATCTTTCTACAGCTTCATTATTAACAACAATTTAATCTTAGCCAGCTCTCTCTCTTTTTATTCCTGAGTTCTTGATAATTCTTCATTTAACAGCAGTATAAGAAAAAAAATACTCAGATCATAAGCTTTTAATGGAAGTGTTCCAAGTGAAAAACCAATATAAACCTAGTATCCCACAGATTTTGCAGAGTTGTTTATTCTGCAGGTATTTGAATTAAAATGTAGCTAGTAAGTGTAGGTAGCATGTAAACAATCTGGATGAATTTCATATGTAATCTGTATTCAGTAGCATGTAAGCCATAATTTTACCTCCCAGCACTGTATGAGGAATGATAATGCCATTTTTATGACTGGTAAAACCAAGATTGTATAAAATATTTGTCAGCTAGTGTCCCTGATATAGAGTCTCTTAATTCATTAACATCATGCGGAAAGCAAATCATGGTAACATAGCTCTTGGAAAGAAAAATATCTTGCATTAAGTACAATAAAATTTCAGGATGTGTGACTCCGTGATCATGTGATTGAGGGCCATTAAAACCATTTTGACTTTTTATTTAAGTAAGATTATGACAAATATTTTTCAGGAATACACAATGGCAGAAAATTCTCCAGCAAGACTCATGACTGCTAAATTATTGTGACAGAACAAGCAGTCTCTGAAGTAACTGGGTCAACCCTAAAGCTGTATAGCATGAGAACCAGTACCTTGAATTTGCATTAAAAAAACAGCCAAGCAGTATAGAGCCTACAGCCAAGAGTTTGATTGAATTTGGTTGTCTGGTTGTAAGCCTATATAAAAAACACAACTTTACATATAATTAAATAGAAAATTCTCCGAATAGACCCTTTGGGGAAGGGTTCATCTCTTTCCTGTGTACTTATACACTGTCTAACATGGTTTTAGCCTCAAGATATTACTGTATTTTAAAAGCCACATAACAGTTATATTCCATGAAGTCATGCATCTATGCACATGGCAGGAGTTTCTGACTTAAGGGCTTAAAATTGTAGTCACACATGACGACGAAGGAAGTCGAAGCAAGAGGGAAAAAAGGTATCCTTGCAAGTGAGGAACTTGCCTGTGATTATGAAGTGGATGCACTGCCTGCCTGCATATTGAATCCAGATTTTATATTTCCTTATCTAGTATCCAGTTTGCAAAATCACTTGCCTTACTGGCATTTCATCTAACTTGTCATTCCAAGCAGGCTTGCAGATCTGGACTTTGCAGATCTTTTTGACTCTGTCAAAAAGAAAAGCAGTCTGAAAAAGAGACAGTAGCCAAGTGACTTTGTGAAGAACAGCCTGAATATTTGTCAACCCAGGATATTCATGAGTAAACTGGACCCATCAGTAATTGGTGCTTCTCTACAGTCTAATGCAGTGATCTGCTGTGGTGTTTTAATACACCTCTATACTACAGTAACTAAGCTACTAAATAAAGAGTTGCTTCAATAGGGAATTTGAGAAAACCACTTTCTTGGGATCCAGTGCCCTAGTCTGGCTGGCTGAGAGCACTGCCTGGCATCCTGGGAGAAACTGCTGATGAAGTATCCAACGTATCTTTGATTTTTCTCTGTCTTCTTGCATCATGAACATAAGCAGTGTTGAGACAGAGTTTCTGATCTTGTTTATTTCTGCATAACTGTTAACATAGTTTTAACAGTCACACAACCTTACCCTGGAGAACACGGGGCAGTGTAACACACATATGTGAATCTGACTGAACACCAGCATGTAAAGATGATTCCTTCTGATCAAAGTCCTTATGTTTCTGTCCCCATGCTCAACAGCCCTGCGGAGTCGATCGGGACGGTCCATCATCAATGGAAACTGGGCAATTGATCGGCCGGGGAGGTACGAAGGCGGGGGGACCATGTTCACCTATAAACGCCCAAATGAGATCTCCAGCACCGCAGGAGAGTCGTTTTTAGCTGATGGCCCAACAAATGAAGTCCTTGATGTCTATGTAAGTTTCTTGCATTTAGATTTTTTTTCCTGATAGAAGATATTTGTTCCAGTTACTATTAACGTGCAACACTAAAATCACATTTAGTAACAATACATTAATATTTTGTTTCCTTAATCTTAAAAGAGCATTTTTGATATTTTACTATTGCTTTGTTATTCCCAGCTTGCTCTAGATCATAGGAAGTCTAAAAGGCAACAGATGCCTTTCACTTTCCAACTTTATAGACCCAGTAAAACCAATTTTGCCTGTTCAGTAAAATCAGAGGTCGAATATACAGATATCTGTATTTTTGTGGAGTGGCTTTCTTCCAGATAGTTTCCTACTCAAGCACAGTTGGCATGGTTTTATTTTACAGTGAACTGAAGCGAGTACCTAGATCAAACAAGACCTCTCACAGAGTGATACCATCTCAGTTTTCTTTAAAAGAAATACAAGTTAAAAAAAAAAAAAAAGTGTGAGATAGATCAGGACAGTTTGAACAACAAGCTGTACTAGAAAATCATAGAAAAATAGTCATTTCAGAAAGGAAGAGGGAAGAAAAATTGCCTAGGATAGGGCAATTCTGGAGGGGCAATTCCACATGGAAGATGGTGAAAAGACTATTTACTTAGTTCGCACAGGTTTTTACTGCATTATATTAAATTTTGAGTATAACTGGGACTGATTATAACTTATTATGAGATAAATTGTGTGTTCTGAGGTTATGCACTTCCATATGCTAAAATGTATTGGTTGTAAAAGCCATATTGAATACCAGTTGTTTCATCCAGCCAGTTTTGCTGCCCATAAGTGCAACAGGTGGTAAAAAATTGAGCACGCTCTTCCATAGGAAAACTAATAGTAACAACCCTGATTCCTCAGCTGGGAAGACTTAAATACACGGAAAGTTACTCCCCATTTGCTGCTATATGATGTTTTATTAAAGCAGCACAATAATTGCAGACATTATTTGAATAATTTCTGCTTGACTGCAATGTGAGACTGGAAAAGCCTGGAGGATTAGCTAAAAGGGTTCCTAGATTCCACACTACCAGCTCCATGTTTTTTTAGGTTATCTGTGTGCTATTATGTAAAGTGATTTGATGGTGTGAGCGGAGGTGTTTTTCTTGTCAGCACACAGATGCCTAATGCACAATGACCGCCTTACCCAGAGAGGAAAGGATCAGGAAGTAAATAAAACAGATATTTCCAAATAAGTATCTTTTTTTTTAATAAGAAAACCTGAAATCTATTGTAATTAATTAACTAATTTTTTTGCTATTATACTAGCTTATTTAGGTGTACTTTTTTTTCACCCATTCTGCAATGAATGCCATCGAGCTGATGTAATTGATGGGCATAGTTTCAGCAGCTGCTCTTTGACTGATAGTGTAGATTGACTGCACTCCTGTCTGAGATGTTTC
>JAYECN010704564.1:9180-32872 GCA_035222435.1 Microcambeva ribeirae
GGCAATAAATCCCCGCGCCGCCTCGCGCCCCCCCCCCCCCCCTTTTTTTTTTCTCTTGGCAATATAATATCAGGTTTCTGGATCATGATGTTGGACGGTGTGGTGAACATCTGCAAGCTTTCATGTGAAGTTCTATGCCATGTAGTTACATTGCCGCCGAGGTTAATGAAATCTAAATTTTGAATTCACTGTTGAAGAGCAAGATATATTAATATTCAGCGACTATTCTGGGTGTAGGTGCTCATTGTTTATGTGGATGATCTTTCCTCAGAGAGAGGAAAGTTAATAAGCAGTAGGTCCCCGACATCTGTTTGTTTGGTTTTGGTAACCGGAGGAAGACAGAAGTGGGAAGGTAGGCTGAGCTGGCCCTGTGGCTGCAGTGGGGCGGCCTGGGCTGCCTCGTGAAAGGAGTGGCCTCGCCAAGAGAGGTGCCGCGATGAGAAGGGGCCGTGCCAGGGCTGCGCTCGCGCTCCTCTTCCCGCCGAGGAATCCCCTTGTGCGGGGCCCGCGCGGGTTCCTTGGGCGCTGTGGCAGCGGCCGCCTGCCTCGTGCTGCGGCCATGCTGCCCCCGCGCCCCACGTGTGGCACTAGCGCCTTTGTGGGTGGCATAAACAGCCCCATGCGCAAGAAGGGAGTGCGCGAATTCGTGCGAGTGTGTGTAGCGAACGCTGCGGCCAAAGCGAGTCCTCTGTTCTCACAAGAAGAATGGCCTCTAAAAGAAATTTGTGTGTTTCTCCCAATTCTGAACTGTTCGGTATCTTCCTGGTAACTGGAGAACAGCTCGCTATAAGCGAGAGGTTCTCACATGTACCTGGTGCTAATTAAATTATTCAAACAGTATCAAACTCTTAAGTTTTATGAGGGTAAATCAACTGTGTTCATACAGCATATTTAAATGTGCTCTGTATTTTCTCAGAGAGAAATCCTGTCGCTGTTGGAAGTTGGTGTCAAAGCTTTGCTGGGTCCAGTGCTTCATGCTAATTGTCAAGTGTGATATTTCAGTATCAGACTCTTGTGCGTGCAACGTATTTACTGAAGAACGTCTTGTATTAGATGGAAGTAATGGCAAAGTTTTAAAAGATGCGTTTCCAGTCAGCAATGAAAGACTGTAAGCTATGGAGACACTCTATGGAAGTATAGAACTACAGCAGTATTTTTGAATTTATCTACACCTGAAAACCATTTGCGTGCAGGTTGCTTGCTTGTCATTTCATACATCTCCCCATACCTAATCCTTCATTCTCCTTTTTAACAGGTAGAGAGAATTGTTGACAAGAGGAAAAACAAGAAGGGAAAAACGGAGTATTTGGTGCGATGGAAAGGATATGACAGCGAAGACGATACCTGGGAGCCAGAACAGCACCTTGTTAATTGTGAGGAATATATACATGAATTTAACAGACGTCACAATGAAAAGCAAAAAGAAAGCACATTAACCAGGACAAACAGGACCTCTCCAAATAATGCCAGAAAACAAATTTCTAGATCTACCAATAGTTCTTTTTCAAAGACATCCACTAAATCTTTAGTTATGGGTAAAGACCATGAGTCAAAAAATAATCAACTTTTTACTGCCACCCAGAAGTTCCGGAAAAACAATTCACCATCTCTTTCTGGCAGGAAAAATATGGACCTTGCAAAATCAGGTATTAAAATCCTAGTGCCCAAAAGTCCAATTAAAAGCCGGACGACAGTTGATGGCTTCCAGAATGAAAGCCCGGATAAAATGGACCACATTGAACAGGATCAAGAAGATTCCGTAGCACCAGAAGTAGCAGCCGAGAAACCAGTGGGAGCTTTGTTAGGACCTGGTGCGGAGCGTGCTAGGATGGGGAGCCGACCAAGGATACATCCCTTAGTGCCACAATTACCAGTGCCAGTAACAGCTACAATTGCATCAGCATTAACAATAAATGGAAAAGGTAAGCATACAAATTTTTAATGTAGATTTTTCATTTGACTGATCTTTTGCTGTTTAGATGCAGACAGATTATCTGGTTTGTTTCAGCCATGTTGAACGGAGTCTGGAGAATCTCACAACTTTATTTTACATAATCAAATGTCTAAAACATGTAGAGTTTTGCCAACTCATGCTTTCTTCGCAGAACTCCATTGATATGTGTGTTTTCAGAGTCACTATAAGATACATCTGTGTTTGACTTGACATTATGTGGTACAAAGGCTCAGTGTACCATTTCCAAAATTATATCATTGCTTTTTCTCTAAATAGGTCAAAGGCTCAAATTTGACCCAAATTTGATTAGCATAATAGGAACAGATGAATAAAATGAGTAGAGATTATTTATAGCACTTCATGTGTTCATTTGTTAAAAATATTGCCTGGAATAAACCTGCGAGAATGGTAGTGCTTAGAATGAGTTTTGTTGCAGTGAAAATTTGAGCCAGGTGTGGAGATGCATATGCCTTCTGTCTGGGTTGCATTCTGTCTTCGTTATATTTTATTACGTTTTGTTGATATTTTGTGGTTTATACGTCTTTCTTTTGAGAGCTTATTTAGGTTTAACGCCTGGCTTTCTAATATCTTGGTAGATTACATTTTATTCAAGTTGTACTGTCAAACTGGTAACACCACAAAAACCTTAAATGCTTTTGTGGGAGGAAACCATTCTTGCTTTTTCCCCTAATCTGAAACTCTCATTTAAGACTTGCGCGTTCATCGTTTTGACCCCCCTCCCCAAACCCTTGCTGTTTCGTGGCAGACCCAGGCTGTTGCGTGGTCATGGCCGGTCTTGTAAGCGTGTTTCTGGGGTTATTTTTTCGAGTGTAACACTGCACCTGCAAGCAAAGTGCAGGAGGTGGTGTCCGCAGGGGTGCTTTTGGTGATGGCTTGCTGGAGAAATTGCTTGAAAACGCCAAACTGGGCCTGCCAAGAAGGGCACTTAGGACACCTACAGAAGCACAAAAATGCTGAAGCCCGAGTGTGTGTGTGGAGTGCCCTGCTGTGGCTTCCATGCAGCCTTCCATGCAGAGCGGGGAAACCCGTGGAGCAGGAAGGAATCGTCCCCTGGAACTGCCGTGTCGGGTCACAGAGAGGCTCGTTCTGTGGCGCGGGAGCCAGGCAGCCACAGCGATGCCCGCGCCGGTGCCAGGAGTGTGTCTGCCTTCGCACGAGCTAAGGAAGGGATGTGAATCTCAGAGGACGTAAGCAGAGCTGGAGGGGAAAATGTACGGGGTCGCAGACTGTAAGTTTTCTGAGTAACTGAGGTGGTTGATTGGGCTCGCACGTGTGGTGATTTTAGCCTAGCATCGTGGTGTTCCCAGTGAACAGATTGGTAGTGCTGCCTTTGGCATACTGTGTTTTGCCTTGTGACACAAAAAAATAAGGAAGCAAAGACGTTCTTGGGTGGATCAGTAGTCACAAGTGATTAAATCATTCTCCCTGGCCTTTCATTGTGGTAATATTGGTACAACCATGGCCCAGTTAGAGTGCACCAAGTGGGTGAAAGGAACCACATGTGACAGCAACATGTAAAATATTATCTGAGGTGCAGGTGCCTGCATGTCGTGGAGAGGTTACTAGTCCTTCAACTGCCACCATCTCCCTCTGGTCTCCCGAAGTCATTTGTGTGGACAGCTAACAGTCAAAGCTGCCTGCTGACCCTCAGAATCATGGATGTGTGACGTTTTTCTAGCTCTTTCATATATTTTCAATGGAACTAAGGTATAGGTCCCTAAAGAAAGAAGAGCCAAGGAGATAGTCACCACGCGTAGTTGCCTGAAACTATGCAAGATTTTTCAACCTGCTGCTGGAGGGACTTTTGTTCAAGCAAACTAGTGGAGACTGCCCTTATGTCCCTGACACAGTGCAGTGAACCCCCGTGCTCGGCTGTGCAGTCTGCTGGGAAATAAAAACTGCATCTCCAAATTTATTACACATCACACGGGGTTATAATCATCTGCCGCTTTTTAGGGGTAATCTCTTGGTAGCAATTCTCTGATTATGAAACTTGGGAGCAAAGGTGTTTTTCCTGCCGCAGCAGCGCAGGCTGCAGCTGGGCAGCCCTGCATTGGCAGGGAGGACCTTCACTCAGAGAGAAGGTGAGGCGCCCCTTAAAACTGCACCCTGCTGTATTTTTAACGTCTCACTGCTGTTCAGTAAAACGGAGTAAATAGGTCCTTCCCTTCCCCCTGGCAGTGCCAAATCCTGCCTTGTTCCTTACTCAGGACATTCCTTCCTTCCTAAACTGGCACCTTGTCGCGTTGTCAGCACTGTCAGCGCTGCAGGGATCGTGTATCATGGGCAGTATTTATTGTACAGAAACCTCATCAAATTCCTACGCCTGCCCTTAGCTCTTCATAGGCACCAGGTCTGACATATTACTAATACAGATGATACAGATCTGGCATTTGGAAGGATCTTTCCAAACTTCCTGCCTCCTCCGTGTGTACCTTCTGTTGGTTTTGAGAGATGTCAGGAAGACAAAAGCAGGTTTTGAAAAACAACCTATTACTTGAGATGGTTTAGGAAATTTTTATCGAAACATTTTTTGTTGAGGAAAAACTTGATGAGTCAAAACAGGAACTATTAATTGGAAAAGGTAATTTTGAAACTTCTGGAAAAGTAGACACTACAAAAGTTTTAGACAACTTTAAACATCAATGTCTAATTGACTATAATTAAAAAAAAAAGTATTGGAAATGATAATTTAAAACTTTATAATGAAAGCAGTTAATATTCATTGCAGTAATCCTCCAAAATGCTTTTGAACTATATAAATTGCCTTGGTTGCATAGTCCTAATTCACTCTTCATAGTTTAGTCTATCCTATATGTTCTTTCTAACCTAGCTTATTTATTTATTCTTCAGACTATTCAAGAGGAGGAAAAAAAAGCCTATACTCACAGGAAAATATCATCTTTGTGACTGGATTTGCTATTAAACAATAGTATTAATGTAGTGCCTAGTCACCCATTTTGTGGGGCAAGACTCTGAGTTCCTATGGCCTCAAGCAGGACAACCAGCAGAAAATGCTAGATACTCAGGGTATCAGAGAATAAAATAACAATAGTGTTTGCTTTAGGAGTTGGTGGTTTCAGCACAGTAATGTCTAGCTGCTGCCAAAAGTATATTCTTAATAAGCAAATGTTTGTACTAAAAGTACGTATTTTAAAACCTTTGAAAGTTTTGCAAATTCCATTTTGAAACTGGAGTCAAGTCTCTAAGGGTGGGAGTTATGTGGAGGTAATGGGAGCTGGACACCAAATAAACTTCGCTGATTCCAGTTTTTCAAAAAATGTTGTCATCAGCTCTTACCACAAGTGAGGGGAAGCAATCCTTAAATGCATTAATGAAACAAGAAAAACAGCATTAGGGAACTGAAGTATTGTGGAAATCATCAGAAAAGACTTAAACGGGACCTCCTCTTGTACCTTGAAGCAGCGCATTTTACGGAGTGTTAGACAAGACGAGCAGCGGCCGCATATCAGAGAGGAGGTTGTGATGCGCTTGGAGTTTTGGAATGCTTCCTTTGTCAAAGCTGAATTGGAAGTTAATACTCAATCTTAGTATAAGCCTGTTGAGTGTATTATACTCCATGTAAATAACCAGGGCAGTGCCATTTAATAGGAGTATACAAAAAGTGGAATGAGAAAGGGAGTCTGTGACTTGCACAAGCCTAGAGAGGTGTCTTGTCGTTTTGGAAACTTTCACCTCCGGAGCTCAGGGCCTCTCCTGTGATCCAGGGAGACCCGCACCAAGGCAGCCAGAACTTGCCAAGCAGAGGAATTCACTCGGTTTGGCGTGAAGCGTTGTGGGAAGCTGGCAGTGCCTGGTATGTGGCTGTAGTTAACCATAAATTCCAAAGAAACAAAAAAGAGACGTTGGGGTAGAAGGGCCTTCAAAGTATGCAGCAAGAAAAGCACATCTGGCTGTACCTTTGCTGTTGGCATTGGAGGAAGGCAGACCTGTGGCTGGCACAAAGGGAAAGAAGAAATACCAGGAAGGGAGTGAACTAACATGCCTTGCCAGAGCAGACAGCACCAGCAGTGGGTACAGTGGCCGTAGCATCCTTCTCGTGAGCAGTAGCTCGGATGAGTAACGCGCAGGAGTGCTGGGCTATCCGGCATTAAAAGATGATCGGAATATGTGTGTATATAGATACATATTATAATGGTGGTGTGCAGGCATTTGTTCATCTGGGAACTGTAATACTGGAGGGAAAGCCAGGCGGGGACAGAACTGGTGGAACTTATGTTCTGATAGTTACCTCTTTTCCTCCTTCTCCAGAATAGTTTGTGAGATTAAAAACAGGGATTTTGAGAACAAAATTCCATGTTAATGCTGAAGGAGAACAGTACCTGCCGTTTGGTGGAGCACCTACTGTGTCTAGTGGGCTGGGACGAAGCAGCAGCTGGGCAGGCGGAGGCAGCACCATCTCCACGCGGTGCGGAGTGGGGCAGCGCTCGGCCCTCCCCTATCCCTTTGTGTCTGTGCTCGTAACCTGTACCCGCGTGAGGATGGGCAAGGAGCAGAGCAGCGAGGGGCCCGCGTGGCCGGGGCTTCCGGCAGGAGTTGTGCTGGCCCTGTGCGCAACGTGGCTGCGAGCTGCACGGTTCCAGCAGGTCCTGGAGCTGCCGCAGCGCTGCAGCTGTTCGCCCAGTTTGCTACCTGGTTTTAAAGGCCTCCTGGGAAAGAGGAAGGCAAAGAGCAGGCGGCTTGACTTGTTCTCTGACAGTGGTCAGGTTCTCCCAGTTTCTTCTGCTGCCACCCTGTATGTGCCTAAGTGGCTGCCGTGGTCGCATGGGAAGACAAGGTGATGCTACGCACACAAGAAAGGCCTCTAGAGAGGGCTGCTGTCTGCAGCGTAACCCTGCGGGTCACCTGCAGTGGTAGCGCAGTGGGCAAGAAGGGTGTGTGGCGTGAGCGAAGCTGGTCCTCCCGGTAGATCGCACGTTGTACATGCAGCCCCCCGGAAAGCAGGGTAAGAGGAAAGCTGCAGAGTGCATTGCTTGTGGAATTACAGTGCAGGCTATGACTAAAAGAAAATTAAGATGATGTGCTACATTTATTTATTTATTTATTTTAATCTCCTGGAAGAACAGAAACTGCACTGAGCCCTCCTTTTGTTTGTTTTTCTTGGTAGTAAAATGTTATTCCAAAAAAAGTCTTCAAGGCAGGAACTCCCTTTTTCAGAGTGTTTGTACATTGCACTTGGATGGTGACTTGATCTCTACTGATTGATCTGGAAAGCAACCAAGTATTTTTATTAGTCTAAAGAAGAGCCTATGAAGTGGATTTAAAACCCTTTGTACAGCCATACAAGCTCCTGAAATTATCTATTAATGGTTTTGTCCAATACAGCTGAGTCTATTTTCGTATGTCCTCTATTGCATATGCATTTAGCAAAGAACTGATTCAGATCAAAACTGTTTTCATTTAGCTGACCATAAAGACACCTTTGTGTTTTTACTCAGTGCAACTTCACAGAAATTGCGCTTTGGTTACACCCCTCTCCGCAGAGTTCACATTATTACCACCATTAGGAACTGTACTGCAATGTTGTAACTGACCATCAAATTTCCCATTTATATTGTTCCTTTAAGTCATTTTGGAGTTCTGCAGCTTCTCTGCTTTTGAATAAAATCCTGAAGTGTTTACCGTTTCATATTTATCTCTTTTTCCGACCGAATGTAAATTCAACCACCTTAAATAATATGGCAGATTGGATGGCCCGTGTTGCGTGGGAAAGTTAATGAGTTAACAGAGGATAAGCAGCAGGGCTGGGGGGGAAAGGAGTCGATCAGTAATCACAGAATAACTGCTCCTGTGATAACTCATCAACTACCCCCCTGCCCTGTTGCTTATGCCCTTCCTGCTGTAGGTTATGGTTGCTTTGTATCTTGCTCCGGCATTGAGAACTTCTTATGAAGAGCTGTATTGGCTAATGTCAATAAACTGTCTTAATAACAGCACAGGGTTTAAATGCAGGGTTTGCTTGAGTTTTCAGGGTGTTTTATTGGTAAGGTGAGGTGTATGTGACCGCTCGCTTGCTTTTTCTGCCGGCCCGTGCTCCTTTTGAGCAGAGGAATTTCACGGTGGTGGAATTATCCCGGTGTCTGTGTGTGCTGTGTGCTTGAAGACTGCTGGCAGACGGGTTTGGTACAGCCAGGCTGAACTAAAAGCCAGCCCCTCTGAAGAGAACAGCCCCATGCCTTTCCAGTGTTTCCATATGCCCAGTTTATCCTATGGCCCAGCTGTTTCCTTAAGGACAGACTTATTTTTATTAGCTTTCTAGAAGTGACAGTGAGGGAGAGGTCGTGTCCCCTTGGAAAGGGGGGACAGATGCACTCCCTCACTTTTTCCTTGTTTTAATTCAGTCCATGAAAAAGCTTTTTCATAGTAACTCTGTGTATTAATTTATATATATATATATATATAAATAACAAAAAAAGTTCTCTAGAAACACTCACTTTAGACATAAAATCCTCACCTTTAGTTGATAGAAAAACTGCTGATTTCACCAGAGATTGTGTTGTATCTCTAGGACCAGTGGTTAACATTGTGCTGTTAGTTGTGCAGCTTGTTGGGTATTGCATCAGTTTATACCACCGAGTAAGAATCAGATCCCTGGAGTCTAAATCTCTCTAGACTGCTCTGGAGGTATCAATAACAATCAGTCATTACATCTTCCTGCAGCACTGCAGCAATAAGCGACAAAAGTAATTTCTGAGGACACATTTGTCATACCTTGGATGTCAGTGTTGGAAAGACTTAGATGAAGCAAAATGAAGCAAGGGCTCTGTGACAAGGCTCACTTTCACCTCACGTTGCTCATGTCTCTGCAGAGAATACGTGAAGGAGATGAGGCTCTTTCCCTCCCCTTGTCGAAACCGTAGGACTTCACAATAGCGTGTAGTGATAACATAGGAAATCTGGAATCAGAAAAAAAAAGTACATCATCTTTTGCAGCTGTGCATGATATAGTAACTATCAACTTTTAGGTTTTCTGCTGTTTTATTTTTTTTAAAAAGTGGTATCTTCCATCTCTTTAGGCTGTGAAGTGAGAATGAAGATAGAATATACGTTTAGTAAGGAAGTTCTTGTGGCTATTCTGTGTTCCTCTTGACAAGAAGATTAACGTTAATGAGTTGATTCAAAAGTATGTTAAGAAAAAAAAAAAAAAAAAAAAGGCCAAAATGATCAAGGAAGATTTGTCTACATCACATTACTACTCCACTACTTTAAAAGGGGAGATGTGGAGAATACAGTTAAATCTTCAGTCAACAAAGCATCCTGGAAAGGAGGCTGCTGCAAGAGGCAGAAAAAATACAGAATGAGCAAATAATTTATTTCATTTACCAAGACAGAAAGTTAAGGATGGAATGTTATAAGATTTTATAATAAGATCACTGCTTATTAATATTTTAGTGATTGATTGCAAAAATTGTGACAAGCAGCAAAGGTACAAAACTTGCAGAGAAACACATACCTGTTCAGACAGGAAGGAAAAGAAACTTCAGACTGACCTGACTAAAACTGGAAGGTGAGCAAAGTGACGAAGAGCAGAGAGAGTAACTTGAACCACTCGTTTTCCTTACTGGCTCCTAAACTGAGTTTTTTGCTTGGGGTGAGAGTGGGACGACCTCAGCGGTGCTGCAGGGAAGGCTTGGATTAATATTGGACTGAATTACCACTTGAGGTTTTTCTGAGACCTATCTTTGTTATTGCTCTTCACTTGAGCTTGACGTGGAATGATTCGGTGAGTAACATGCATTGGCTGAGTATTTCCCTTGTGTTAGTGCTGTTGTCCCTCAAAATGCAACTTGGATTGCTGTCATTTTTAAGATGGAATAAAATGAGAGAGAGTTGAGAAACTGGCCAGCTGTTGTCCAGGAGTACTTTGGTCGAAGAGATCTCTCAGTGGATTTCTAATGTATATAAATAATTGAGGATCTAGGATAAGGCATTGATGAAATGCCTCTTGGTTCATAAGAGGAACCAAGAGGATTCTTTTTAAAAAAAAAAAAAAAAAAAAAAAAAAAAGGATATGAAGGGAATACTGAGACTTGCACCTGATGATATTAAAGAGGAGAAAAGCTGGAAAAATGAAGAAATAATGCTGATGTGTATAGAAATGTCTGTTCTGGAATTAAGCAAAGTAGAACAAGGGGACGTGTAAAGAAATTTAAATTCAAAGTAAGAAAGTTAATAGCTTTCCCTATTGCTTCTGTTTAGTCCTGAGAACTATTTACTATGATATATTTGAGGCCAGGAAGTAACGAACGTTTAGAAGAACTGTAGGCATTTGTAAGAAAAATAGGAATAAATTGTGTTTGTAGGAGTGGTATAAAAATAGTTTTGGAAAGAATGCAAGTCCTCTTTCCCTGGGAGAGAGGCAACTTTGAGCAAGATATCTGAAAACTGTCATCCCTAATATGATGACTCATTTTACATCATTAGCAATTATTAATTATGGAATAATCCACTAAGTTATTATTTGTGAAATTACTTTTGTACTGTGTAAACGTTGAGAGATTAAGGGTGTTTTTTTTTTAATGCTGTGGTAACCTGGACTGCATTCTGGGTTATAGATGACTAGTATTTTTTCCACCTGCATCTTAAGTAGTGCCAGTGAAATAAACTTTAAAAGAGTCTCCCTTTAAATGAGTCCAAGTCCACTGTAACCGTAAAGCTGATTCTCATTTGCCATAGGTAAAGTTGTATTGATGTAGGTAATTTTAAAATAATTTTTGACATATGGAAAGAATATCCAACTAGAGCTTCTTGTACTGTCAGTGGTTGTGTGAAGACGAATTTATGGCAGTGCAGGGAAACACCCTCTCACCAAGGAATTGGAAATTTTTTTTTCTTCTTTTTTTACCGGAGTACAAAGAAAAGAATGAATAGGGCAAAAATGAATATTTTGAATGATGTACTGCATGTTTGTGACTTTTCTATTTCTGTATACAAAAGATGATGGATTATTCTGTACGTTTTTAGGAATCTTCTGTTTTAATTCATGTGCATATGCAGGTAATTACTTTGAAACCTTGTTTTAAGATTTCACTTAAAATGTATTCACTTGTGTCGTGAATACATTGTAATCTTTGATTACTGTCATTGCAGGCTTGTGGAGTTTTGTTGCTGCTATTATTGCTTGTTTCCTGGTTCTTTGCTCTGTGTACTTGGCAGTGCTTCGTGTTCAGGCAGCTCTATGGGTTCCTGTATAGGCCCTTAGGTCAGGGAAGCATTTTGTGTGTGTGATTCTTTGGTTGTTCCTAGGAACTGCCTTTTTAAGCGATGTTCTAAGCAAAGATACATGGTAGTCCCGCTCAAAATAGAGGGTAAGGAGCCTTAAATTGAATACTTTTTTGCAGTTAAGAGAACTGGCTTTCTCTAAAGGTTCTGTAGTATAGCCTAATAAATGGAGTGGCTGCCCAAAATATGGATACTGGATGTATTCTGGGGCAGGCCTTCCAAAATGAGGGTTTTCTGCACTTGGTTTTAATTTTTCTTGATGTTCTGATCTTAGGAAGTAGGGGAAGTGTTTGTTTCAAAGGTTTTATTTGCCTTTCTAGAATGGCAGATGCCAACAACTCTTAAGATCCCATAAAATAAAAGGGGGAAAAAGTAACAAGTGTGTTGAATGAGCTTCAGATGGGTTGGATAGAATCATTCAAGCAGGAGTGTTTTAAAGAGAGGACAAATCAATGACATGTTTGTTTTGTGGGTCTGGGTTTTTCCTGTAATTGACAATCCGGATACGTACTGCATTTATTGCCTTCACAGTACTCGTGTTCTGTGCTTTCAGAAGTCAGACTTTGTTACTTGCATTTCCCAGTATGGATATACCCAGATAAAATTAAAGGCTGAGTTTTGAGTCTTCCAGTGAAGTAATACAAGCCAAAATAATCAAACTGATCTTTACTTTTCCGCTGTTTTGAAACTTGAGAAAGAAAATGAATTCGTTACAATAGCGTGTCCAGATATTTCACTCTTCAAGTCCTTTCTGTTCTAGTATTAGGTTTTAGTCTGGCACCGTGGTCATCTTCAAGAAATCACCTTTCTTCTCTCTACATCAAGCTGTATTAAGGGTTCCCTGTTCATATTTTGTTAGTATAGCCCAGTTTGAAATGCCATGTAATTGAAAATGTAGATGAGTAGGTTTGTAATTGATGCATGAAATGTTAAGGAACAGTGTCTCACCTATTACATCTTTTATGCTTACCAGTAATAGGCATTTTTTTAAATACAATAATACATGAGTTGCAATTATTAAAGCCATTTTTAGGAAAGCTGGATTTCTGATAAGAAAAAAATGTGTTTATTTTCAAGTTGTTATGTTTTGAATTCCAGGTCTGAGGTGTGATTTTAGAGTTACTGATACCTTATTTGTTTCAGATTATGGCCAGTGAAATTTAGGCCCCAGTGAAATTAATACATCTCTCTAGATTCTTTCCAGTCAAAGTGTTGCGTAGTACAGTGTTCAATGCCTACCTGAAGAAACTATTACTGCACTATTGCATATTATAAATTATAAACACAGTAGTGTAGTAGTACTGCCATATTTTTAGGTAAATAAGAGGAAAATAAAAATATGTTTTACCAAGTACTAGGCAACTATTATAAGCATTTTTATGAAAGGATGAGGATAAGCAAGGTGATCTTCTCATACAAGTTTGCCATTATTTTCCATATCATAATTCATTAGTACAAAATGAAATACATGTCTTTTTAACTTAAAAGTAACAAAATTAATTTCAAGATAAATGTATATAAAGCTCACTCAGTAAGTCCATAGTTGACCTAGTATTAGCATCTCTATACTTCTGCTGCAATTTGTTTAATTTTTTGTAATATTTACATTTAGTCAGCATAAGGATAACTATATTATGATCTTTTAACAATTTACTGAGTTTGATGATCAAATTCGCAAATATTTAAGTCCTTTATATGCTGGTGTGTGTGTGTGTGTGTGTGTGTACTAACACTTAAATGTTAGCTTATGTTCATACTATAAGCACTTCATGTAATTCTTTGGACAATCATCTTATGTTTGAATACTCTAAAAAGAAAATTCCATTGAACTAGGTCGGTTCTTGGGAGGTTTTTGCTACAGTTTGACTCCTTATTTCTGATTCTCGAGCACTGTTTTGGTTTTGTTTTCTTTGGTTTAGTGTGCTAGCTGTCGTGTCTGGTCTTTGGCTGAGAAGCTCTTTGGCTTTGGGTGCGGACGGTAGCGCTTCTGAGCACGCATCATTTCTGTCTCGCTCTCCAGGGAGGAGAGATCTGCACACAGATCAGGCTGGCAGCGCTGCTGCGAGCTTACGGAGCTAGGTACAAGGCTGCTGAAAACGTAGGTGCTTAAGCATCCTTGTGAGTCCTCAGCAGTTCAGAAAGATCTCTCAGATTGCACAGTAAAATTTGTGCTCATGGTTCTATTTTTGTAGATCTTGTTATAGGTCAGTAAGTTTCTTGGTATGTGTCCAGTATTTAGAGATATTTTCAGGTATCTTTGTAATTCTGCTCTAATTGTATTGTTGTTTCCTCTTAAAGTGAGTTTAGTTTTAGTTAGTTTCTCTTAAAGTGCTGAGTTTAGGTAGATACATAGGTTTACTGTTCCGTTTGACATTTACATGGTGTATCATGAGTGTACATGCACTCTGAATTTTAGGTGGCTGCTACTTTTAAGGAGAATTGAAATAGATCCAGTCAGAGGAAAAAGGAATAAAGAATGAGTGTATTATATATCTCCCTTAATGGGGAAATAATTCCAAAATGGAGGAGAGCTTTTTGTTGAAGTGGTCATTTTCCTTTTAAATATGCTCTTATATGTAGCCCCAATATATATAGCTCACTGTAACCATTCACTTGCTCCAACCATTTATTTTTTGTTACAGTAACAGGCTTGTCATCTCTGAAAAGGTAGGATGCTCTGACCCAGTAGGAAAGTTGTTTTTATTACTGATTTCAAGGGAGAAGACTGCATGAACCTAGACCCTTCATTTTCCTTTTATCTTAGTTTCTCATGAGATACACCTTCACAGTTTATTTTTCAGAAAAAGGAGCGAGGAGGGGTGCAGAGAGCTCTGAATAGCTCTTTCTCGCCAGCCTGTTTGCTAGGTTTTCTATAGAGTTAAGCTGCTAATTGGCTGGCTTGCAGTAGGGTTAACAGAGGGAGATATTGGCTAAGGAGGGAGATTGAAGCTTGGTAGTGCGTTCCTGTGCAACTACTAGAATCCTACGTCGCCAGTATTCATCTTCAGCCTCTCGCTGCCAAAAGGAGGGGAGAATACCACAAGCACGCTTAGCTGCTGGTAGTGCTGGGAGATTGTCTGGGCATCTACTTGAAAATGAGCTATACAAACATGAACTACGTGAGGTTGCCAAGCAAAGTTGAAACTTAAGTGTTATTCGCATAGCAGTTAGGACTTTTACTGGAGGTAGCAGGGAAGGGAAAGTAATGATTCAGGATAATCTTCTCAAAGGCACATAGGTCAACTAGGCCAAATAATCCCAATAGTAAAGACCCACATGCTGCTTTTCAAAATGAGAAATTAAACCTGAAATGCAAGTCTGAGGGTTTTCTTAACCAGGTTCAGACATAGCTCTTAGGGATAAAAGCAAGAGTACATCCTGTGTCAAGACTGAAGAATTCACACGAAAATTTGTTTAGCTGTACTAGTTACCTTTAAAATACAGAAAGAGAAGGAAGACACTGAAGTGTGTATTAATGCAGCTGTGACTACGCAAAGTTTTGTTGTTCTCAACCGTAAGGACTTAGGGTACAGCTCTCTGAGATGCAGTTAGTGTGTGAGAGGAGATACATATTTATTTTTAATGTCTTTGCTTATAGTAGTCATTCTCAACAAGCATTTCACAGGCTGAGGGCCTATCTTTGCAGTCTGCTGCCCTTTCCAGTAGGAGACTGAGACTTGCTTTGAGCAGCAAGTATGAGCAGCGATCCACGTGCCTGAAGTCTCTTCCGTGGCCTCCTAGGGGCCCGGGCTTACTGCCCCTGCTCGCAGCAGCAGTTCTGCCTCACCTGGCAGCTGCAGCCCCTGGGCCCGTGGCTCCTTACGCAGAGATTAGCAGTTTGGAGGGGTGCCTGCAGGAGCAGGAACTGGAAGGCGAGGCTGTTTGTGTGGAAGGGGAAAGGAGAGGGAAGGACCTACTTGCTCTGACCACGAAAGGTTTTGGTCTGTTTGGGGGGAGGGAGAGGGCACTGGAAAGAAACTGGAGATGCTGGAAGGGGCAAGGGACTATAAAAGCTGGATGTGAATGCCATGGCTCCAAGCTGTGCGATAGTGCATCTGAACAGGTTCCTTGAGTTTGCATAGCATTCTTTTAGCGTGCTCATGTTTAAAAACAAAAACAGTAGATTGTTAAATTATTGGAAAATATTGTAACCGTGCACATTCCTCGTAGAAAATGATGAAAGCAGTCTGTGTGGGAGTTCCTTACATTTTTAATTGTGTGTTGTATGTGGCTATAATGAGAGGATGACTCACTCTTGGTGTACTGCCTTGTATGGTTGCGTGGTGAATTAACCTGTATCAACACACTTGGATATGTATGACTCTTCCCTGTTAAAGGAAATTCTGTAATAGCTATTAAAGCAGATAGGCAACAGTCCTAGAGATGGGTGTATGGTGGGAGGGATCAAGAGAAGGAAGATTGTTTGTAGTGTTTGACTTCCTTTTAAATTACGTTTTCCTCACCTGTAGTGCTAGCATTCCTTAATATGATATCACTCCACAAGTCTTGATAGTAGCTGCTTATACACACTATAAATGGAGATTGAAGTACGTGATTCAGACAAAATGCATGAAAACACAATGTGAAAGCTGTCCACAGTGTCATTTGGAGTCATGCAATGCAGCAGCCGTGTGGGACGTATGTCCCAACATACCTCATGATATGTCTCGGTCCAACATAACATGGATTCCCTGCCTCTTTTGCTGTGCAAATTCTAAAAGTTGCATTACGCAGTTGTGAGTAACCTTAGGTTATAGCGTTTGTCCATCAAATGTGCTCATCAACATGGAGGGTGTGGGGTTTTTTTCTTCCCGTTTTTTTTTTTTTTTTTTTTTTTTCCTTCCGCAAATTGGAATCCCTCCCTCCCTCCATCCTCTAGATCATTTCAGTTGGAAGACACCATGAGGTCATCCAGTCTGCTCTGCTCTCCAGTGGATTGCAAGTCATTACATTTCATCATTTAAACTGTTGGACTCGCAGTATAGCATTAAGTTAGACTAGGGCATTAAGCAGACTCTGGAGACTGAGTTTTTGTTTTGTTTTAATGCTGAATAGCAGGGAGTTGATTAGAAAAAATACGCTCAGATGAAAATACTTGTGTTGTGTGTCATGTTTCTGCATAACATCTTGAGAGGCTGCCATCTGCTTCTAAATAAATAAATAAGCTGGATTCCCATTAAAAGAGCTTGCTTGCAGGAAAACAGCTTATGTTTCAGCGTACCCACATAGCCTGGCCCTGATGCTGTGTCCTCCTGGCTACCTTTGCTCTTCCCACCAAGCTCCACATTCTGCCTCCCGCAATGTCTAAATATGCTGGCCATGGAAAAAAGGGATGTAAAGCTTCTGTTGAGGTCATCCTGTTAAAGGCCTTCCTCCCTTGTTAGCGATTTGTGCCTTTAGCCTCCTCTTCAGCTCAGGAGAGGAGGAGGTGACTTTAGAGGGTTCCTTGTTAAATCCTTGCAGCAGCATCTGTGGCCTTTCTCTCCCCTAAAGGAGTGAAAGAGAAAGCTGAGATGGCATATAAAGCTTTATGAATACAAGAATATTATGAATACAATTACAAAGAATTTTTTTTTAACAAAGAAGGACTGTTGATTGTTTTGAGGTATGTGCCTCTTCTCTTCCCCTTCATACTTTTGCAATTGTCTATGTAGTAACATATGAAAAAAAAAATCTTTCAATTTTACATGTGTCAAACCCATACTGTAGCCTGAATAATTTCTATAGGAGCTTGAGGCCATGATAATCCATTGTGAATAGATGTTTAGATAGAAGGCCTCACAAACACACAGTATTTTTTCTTGCATAACCAAGACTATAAAGGAAAGTACGAAAGTGTTCGTATTATTGGTAGTTAATTTTCAGGAGTAACTTCAACTTCCTTCTGTTGGGAGTCCCTTCCAAAGATTTTTTTTTTTTTTTCTTTTTTAATTGTTTAGGTCACTTTTCCCATAAATTGCTAGAATGTCTTCTCTGGTTTGATGCTGTCTGAATGAAGCACTTCCAAGATACTCAGCCCATAGAGCTTCCTTGAGGGGAGGGAGGGAACAGCACAGATTTCTGTTAGGTAGCCTAGCTCTATCTAACTGAAGAGCCTCCAGCTTAGTACTGTGGTTAAATATGAAGTGCTTCCTAAGCCAGCTTGCACGCTGTCTTTTCTCCTTCTCTCTGTCCCTGTTGCCATCCAGAGTTTTGGTTGCTGATTGCTGTCCCTGTGCCATATGCTTCAATTTATACAAGCCCACGTCAAGGGATTGAGCAGGAGTTGAAACAAGCAGGCACATATCCTAGGGGTCTGTTTAGAAACTCCTTTTGTGTGTGTGAACTAAAAACATCTGGAAAAGTGGTGTGGGGTTTTATGTTCAAGGACCTGTACTAGAAATATAGAAATACAGAAATAACTCTGAAGTCTCCCAGTTAAAGACCTCTTAGATGCTTCTCCTAACTCCTACACGGTACACAAATCTGCTGCCTCCTTCATGGAAGCAAGTAGTGTTGCTTAGAAAGAACTTTAAATACAGGCAGTATGTAATCCATTAGCATAAAAATATCTAAACTGAGTTTTACAACTGTCAAAAGCTTGTTTGATACCCTAACCAAGCTAATACAAGTCTCTCTATTGAAAATTTTCCTTAGCAATCTGATGCCTATGTCCCCATGGATGATGAAAGTGGAAGTAACTGATTTGGAACTTTGCTAAGACTTGTAATGCAAATTGTATGTGGCTAGTCAACAGCATTCCTTTGATTCAGTCTTGTTTTTAAGGTCCTATTTTTTGTTTTGCTCCCAATCGAATAAGAAACCTTATCTTAAGCCTTAAAGGTTGCTGAGGGCTCGCCTGGTCAAGGTTGGAGGATATCTGAGGGTGGAGATTCACACCCAAGAGGATTGCCCGTTCCAGCGTTTGACCTTGTGCATTATGAACTGCACCCCCCTCCCTAAAATCTAATCAGAGTTTCCCTGTTTGCAGCTTGTGTCTGTTGCTCCCCATGCTTGCATGTATATCCCGGTCTGCCTCTGTACAGCCACCTCTTGGGTAGCTGGAGACCTCAGTGGGACCCTCAGCCTCCTTTAAGTGGACGTCTCCTAGAGCTGTTTAAAATGCCTTGGAAAGAAAAGGCCCCATTGGCTCTGTCTGTAGAGGTATGGATTTCTACCAGTGGTTTCCAGCTAGTAGGATGGCATGTGTTTATAGCAAGCCTGTTATTCAAATGCTTTTTCTCCCTTTAGAAATACCTAACATCTTAAGCTTAAGAGCTTTGTCGGGCAATATGTCACTGAAGCCATAAATACTGGCCTGTCCTCAAATTATGATAGCACTGAAATTGTGCGTGTGGAAAACAGATTTCTTAAATTGTTATTTTTTATTAACCTCATGGATGGTGTTCTGGCTGCAACTTGGATTAAAGGAGATCTTCACCAGCTTAATCTGTCCTTGTATTGCAGCAGAATCGAGCAAGTGGCTTTTTCCTGACAGAGGTTTTAACCTGTTCTTAAAATGCTCCTGTAATGAAGATTAAATCACCTCTAACTGACCTCTTATACTTCTTTGATTAGAAAAGTCATCTTCCTCTTTCTCTGCAATATCTTTTAATCGATATAGGGTAAGCCCATGCCATTTAGTAGTTTTTCTTTTAGTGAACAATTCAATTTGGATTTTACTTTAATGCACTATAAAAAAAAAAAAAAAAAAAGGTGTAAACTCGCCGTAATTCTTTCTCTAGACCAAACAAACTCTTATTTTTTCTGTCCTTTCTCCTAGGTCATTTTTGAAAATGCTATTGTTGTTGCTGGTTTCCCAGGGAATTGTATGCAGTATTTCCCTGTAGGTGTGATGCCCCAAATGGATGTTGTCTCAGCAGATACTTCACAAGTACTTAGTACAATGTAATGTGTCTCTGCATCTTAAGGTTTTCTTATCAATATGTCTTGGATTTAGTCTCTGTGCCCCCCTCCCCTTTTATTTTTAATCATCACCTTGTTAACTCATGCTGATAAGCTTTATTTTTGTTCTATTAAAAAAAAAAAAAAAAAGTGCTCACCAAACCATCTACCAAATTCAGTGGTATAGCTTAGAAATCTGCCCTTCTGACAACTTGCAGTCCTTTCAGATTGGTGTAATCTAGGGTTTTCCTAAAGTACAGTTTCCCCTTCTTAAAGAATACTGAGTAAAGTTGGAATCAGAGCAAGTCTTTGAACTTGAAATGTCCTCTTATGTTGATAGTGTGCAAAGAGTAACGTTTCTGCATGTATTTTTTCAACCACTCGTCCAGTCTGTGACACATGTGGCCACGCACAGGTCATTACCCCGCACAGTAGTTCCCTGTTACGTGCACAGGGCCAAAAGCTTCTACTCTGACCACTTATTTATTTATTTATGTGTTCCCTTAGAACTAGGTCATTTACTTGACTTCAGGCAACCCGTACAGCTTGGGTAGATGGGGACATGACCCAAAATTTTACCAAATGAGTAACAGCAGTGCTTCAAGTATATCTACAGGGGGAAACTAATTAGTTGATTTTTTTTTTGCATCTGCCCACCCCTTCTGTGCTTATCTGCTTACCTGCTGCCTTAACTCTATCAATCTGCCAGGGCATGATTTGTTTTCCTTGTGTGTCTGTTCCAGAGCCCTGATTGCCTGAGAAGTTTCTTAAGCATGCTTTGCTGCTTGCAAGCCCTTTCGTTTTCCCCAGAACTTCCAGTATCTTCGTGTGTCTAAAAAGGCGTTAAAGACAAGTTACACCTTTCTGTGGTTTTACTTGGTACATTCACAGTGAAGATGAATGCCCTGTTTACATCTACTGCATCGATAAATCTGGGTGTTATATTCTGCAAAAACACACGTCTGTCTTTTCCTCTTTTTCCTCTTCAGCGAGACTGCTTGCTTCTTCAGCCTGGACCCAAAAGGTACAACGGTTCCTCTTCTCTGCCCCAAACTGTCCTGTCTTTACTGTCCTGCCTCCCCATTTTGTGCTCCAAGTTCCCCTGAGCCCTTAGATCTGGGCCCTTCTTTGCAGGGAGTTTTTTTTCTGGCTCTTTTCCAGACGAGGTTTGGGCACGGTGCTGTGCAGCGTGGCTTGGGCTGCCTCAGCTCGTGGCTGCGTCACACTGCCAGCACCTTCTGCAAATCTCTGCGTGCGCTGCTCCTCAAGCAGTTATAAATTTGAAAAGTTTGTCAAATTTTAAAAGATCACCATAGAGATTATCAGCCCTAATGTTGGTAGATGTGGTCTTTAGAGAGTATGGCCCGCTCGGTCTGTTAATACTGGTCATGTATGTTTGCAGCACACCAAATCCATCTTCTTTTGCTTTTTCTTTTCTCACACTTCCCTCTTTTTTTTTTTTTTTTTTCCCTCTCTTTTGGGGTGGTGGAATTTTGATTTCCTATTTGTAGCACTAACTATGTATTTTGACCAAGGAACTCTGTAACTGTAGTTATTTAGAGCATTGATTTTGAAGGAGGAGTGATTTGCTACGTGACTCCTTCCCATAGGAATCTTTTCCCAGTATTTGCAGTGCCCTGGCTCTCTGACTGCACGGCAACTTGCACTTTCAGTAGTTGATACTGCTGAATCAGTTGCATTTTCTCTTTCATTTTTAGGACTAAACTTTGCTGAAGGTTATGTGCTGCGCGATTGATTTTATTTATTTATTTTTGTAAGCTTGTTCTTCCTGTACCACACTCACAAGTATTTCCATTCTTTGGTCCGTGCTGCTGTAAGTAAAAGTGGGCAATTTTTACGTATTTCATATTGTGATCCTCATCCATTTTTTAGAACATTGCCATAGTTATTTTAGTCTCTTTTCTCTGTGACTGTAAATGATTTATAAATCACTTAGGCTCAAATACATGAATTAGTAGCCTTGCTACTGGACTCTCTTAAGGTTTGATTCAGGATATAGAGGGAAACATTAATTCTTCTCAAAAATATGCTCTACACTACTGAAAGGATGACTTTTAATGTTTATTTCATTGTAGTGCTCTTGGTTTAAATAGTACAAAGCACATCAGCTTCTGGTTCCACATGACTATTTCATATGACAGTAATGCAGAGTTATGGATTTTTTTTTAATTCCCCAAACAAATATATCTTGTTAGAATGAAAAATAAAATCATAATGGGCCAGACCACTAATTATAATTTGGCAGAGGTCCAGTTCAGTGAATTTCTGCTTAGAACTTTTCCTGCCGATGCTCCAGCTTCCTGTCACAGACTTAAAGAAACATCCTGCATATCCTAAAAACCTGGTTGCCTTTTTGTCCTACAAACAGAAATGCCGTCCATTTGGAGTCATCCCACTTTGCATTAATCAGTGGAGACTTTCATTAAAACCCAGCTAGCTGGGGTATGCAGGAGGTATTGCTCCTGCAAAGAGATGGGGTTCAGTGGTTTTCTCCCCACTGTAGATCCTACAGTTAGTACTTTTAAAAGCTTCTTCCAGTAATCTGCAATAGTGGGCCATTAGTGGTGGTGTTTATAGAACCTGTATTTTTGACTTAGATTAAGCAAAAGTCAAGGACATAGCACTTTTTCACTATCACATAGCTCACTGTATGTTGTGGTGATACATGTATATGATCTTTCTTACAGGCCTTTCTTTACCCTTTTCCAGTATGAGCACACATTAAAGTCACGGGCAGGTGTTTGTGTTTCTTGTAATTAAACTGAAGATTGTGTAATTCTAGTACTTAATTGCTTTGTACTGGTTTGGCTGGTTCACCATATTCTGATCTTTCAATTAAAGAGCTAATATATCTTCAAAGCTTTATTTAATAAAGCTTTTTTAAATAAAATGTTGCATTTTATTTCTGAAGGGTTGCAGATGTTTTTTAGGAGTATGTTTTCTTCGGTGGGAGTCTTTTACAGTTTTTTCTCTTTTGCAGTTGAAGCAGGTACTAGAACACTGACCTATCGTACTGCTGCTACACTTAAAAAAAAAATCTCAGCACTTGATTGAGATTTGTGCCTGTTATTTCTCTGTATTTTACCTTCATTCTTTCTGTCTTTTCATTTTAGTTTTTCAATATAATATCTTCAATAAGGTTTTGTTTAGTTGAATAGTAATAGCTTTCTTAGGTTTCAATGTACTTTTTCTCACTGAAAGGCGGGTTTTCAATTGCTGTGAGGTGAAAAGGTTTAGGCAATGGTAGCGTGATAGAAATTGAAGTTGCAGGAAACGTTACTCTTCATTTCTAGCTTACTGGATTTAAACCACAAAGATCTGGCTTGGAAGGCTTGGTAAGAGTTAAGAATGCCACAGGTTTCTTTGAGTAAAAACCTATTAAAATATTACCTGGCAATCAGAAAGCTCAATCCCTAATATCTACCTAGAGTTGCTTTAGCAGAAGATATCTGGGCTTCCCCTGGTGTTTGTTGCTGTTCAGCAAGTGTAAGAGGTTAGTCCACCATTTGCCACCTCTCTAGTGATCAGGAGTGCCAAAGCATTGATGCTCTGAGTCACACGTGTACGGTAAAAGTTGGCTAGTGCGTCCCAAGCTGCACTGGCCTTTTTCTGCCAAGTGGAGGAAAGTCCACCAGGTGGTGGTGGTAGTTGTGGATGACTCTTAACTGCCCCAGAATGAAGCTTCAGCAATTAGAACGGACACCGGAGATGTGACTAGGTTGACGTGACCTTGAATTGCTGACTTTTACGATCCATCAAGCTTGGGTGGGCAGAGAAATGCCTGGGTGCTTCTGACTGTTTGCCCAAAATGTTGTTGCACTTTTCCTACTTCTTCATAAATAGGAAACAAGAAAAAAAGTGAGGCTATGCTAAGAGAGAATTAGGGCACTTTTTGAAATATAAGTTAGAGAGGTAAATTAGATCAGCACACACTGAGCTGCTTTTACACAGTTTAATACCAAAAAGCCACATAGTAAAAGAATCAGTTAGGTTGGCAAAAAAAATGACCAGAACTGAACTCTGCACTGAATTTTGCTGATTAGTAAAGGCGGCTCTGCTGAGCAGAGGAGGAATAACAAGCCGCTTCATCAGCTTGAGTTTTAGCCTTTTGGGAAAGGGAGGGCCAAAGCCTCAGACTGTTCACCTACAAGCCAAAGTTAAACATACAACTTTTTTTTTAATAAGGAAGTATACATTTGAACTGTAAAGGAAGAAGTCCTTAGCAGAAAGTTTTGTGGTGACTCCTGGACTGATATCAGAGGGAACTACATGAAAGCAACGTGTGGGATCTCAGGAATCCCCATAACCCGAGGGTATCATGCATTGCTCAGCAGCTTGCTTGCTGAATCTCCTAGCTGTCGAGGCATGGGAGTGATCATATGTTACCTCTATAGCTCCTTGCCAAAAGATTTGCAGTTTGACAGAGCTTAGGCCTTTGTGGCAGAGATGCCTTTTGCATCTCTCTTAAAATCTGTTCAGACTCGACGCTATTGAGCCTTTCTAAAAATGCTCAACTTTCTAAAATGCTCATCAAAGCTCTTTTTTTTTTTTTTAAATCCATTGCACTCC
>JAYECN010704564.1:32882-48162 GCA_035222435.1 Microcambeva ribeirae
TTTATTTTTTTTTTTTTTTTTTTTTTTTTTTTTTTTTGTTTTTTTTTTTTTTTTTTTTTTTTTTTTTTTTTTTTTTTTAAATCCATTGCGCGCCCAGAAGCCCAGCTTGCAAATCAGCGTAACAGATCCTGCAAACGTTTCCTCCCAAACGTAACGCGAACAGCAGAGGAAGCCGTGACGGGTCTTCTCCGCCCCGCAATACCCTATCGGCCAGCAAAGACTGTTTCTTTTTCCTCTTTTTTTTTCTCCCGTGCCCGAGGGGAGCGCGTTTTGTGTCTCGCTCTGCCCGTGCCGGAGCGCAGCGCTGCCAGGAGCAGGGTCAGCACTCTGAGGGGCCAGGGCTGCTCACCCCATTGCAACCAGCTGCCGCTGGAGGAGCTTCAGCTCCTTCCCCCATCCCTTCTTGCTGGGAAAACCCCACTGTGCTTTTCCGCCTCTCCCAGACGCGCTGCTGGGCTCCCGGCCGTGCTGCAGGGAGCGTCCCTGTGCTGCGGGAGCCCTCAGCTCCGCTTCCGCTTGGCTCGCTGGGGTGCTTCCTTGGCAAAGTATTGCTTTAACTGGGGGGGGAAGGAAAAATGGAGGAACCTGCAGCCCCTCAAGAGGGAAGCGGCTCTGCTTTGGCTGGGACTTAGGGAAAAACTGATTTCTCTCCTCCCGCTCCCAGTGTGCTTTGGAGGATCAGGTAACTCCAGGAGTCAGGAGTAAAGCAGCGCAGTGAGCAGGGCTGGAGAAAATGGGCAGCTACCTCAGTACTGTAAGTCCTAAGAGGGAGAAGTGTCCCCCGAGTGTAAATGTGTTGTCGCCAGTGAATGCGAGGAGCTTAAGGAAAGGTGTCCAGTGTCTCTGGTGTCCTCCGTTGCTCCTGTTTTACCAGGTATTTCTGCCTCCCCCTGTTAAGAGAAAAGTGATTTTGTTACGGATCCCACTTAATGCTGGTAATTACAGAGGGGCTGGACTGGCTTCCAGCATCCCTGCCCAATTCTAGGTTAGCACTGAGCACTGCAATGTGGAAGCTCATCCCAGAGAGTCCGTCGCTCCCCGGGCAGCCTATAAACTACACTGGGCAGCCTGAAAAGTATTGTGCAAAATTTATCCGTATATATGGGTATATAGTGTTCCTATTTAGTTTGGATAGTATTTTGGTGTGTTTTAAAGCCAAGGAGAAGCTTAGCCCCTGATGAGCTCTCTTCATGTATCCTACCCTTGGAGAAAGGAGGATTGACAGTTTTAATGTGATCAGTTAAAACTTCATCTTACTACAGGTGATTTTTTTCATCGTTATTTTGAAATTGCTGTAAGGAAGGTTGTCCTTTGTTGTACCTAGTCATAGAGTCTAAGCTCTCACTTTGGAAGTGCTTGACAAGTAAAGCATTTTTTAAACCGGAGCAATCTTTGCATCAGTCACTGCAGAGGTCACTGCAAAAGTGATCGTATCAGAGCGTGCAGTGCATGGGAATACAGAAACCGTTAGGCAGAGGTAGGGATGCAAAACAGAACCATGGCTGGAGCTTTCTGGACAAATATTCATGCACGTCCATAGTGGAGGATTTTTGTTTTCTCCTCTGAGGTCATTCGAGGACACAGGCAGGCCTTATCAAGACTGAGCAGCAGTTAGCTAAGAATCTGTCGCAGCGAGAGAGGCAGGAAACAGTCATCACTATACAGGGTTTGCAGATCTGCATCTGATCTCATCAGTCCAGGTCCCTCTTTTTTGTTTTGCTTTGTTTTTGTTGGGTTGTTCTGACTTTTTGCCTGGCCTGACTGCTGTCAGGTGAGGCCAGAATGGCACCAACTCCTATATAATGCATTGGAGAGGCCTAGGAAACAGGGCTGGAAGGGACCTGGATCATCTAATCCGGCCTCCTCCCCCAGACCGGTCTGCAGGTGCTGCGTGCTGATTCAGTCAACTCCTCTTCATGTGGAGGAAGTTGTTAAAGTCATAACGAAAAACCTGTCACTCTGGGGTCAAACAATCTGTTGGGAAACAGGCTGCTGCCTTCTGCAGTCCTGCGCTTGCATGAAAACCAGGGGCAGTGAATTGGAGACAAGCTCTCTGAGGCGCTTCTGGTGGAGCAAAGGGTATTTCAGGGAGCACTCTAAGCCAGAACTCCTTCCGTGTTTGTAAATGCTCCTCTATTACCAGAAGTAATGAAGATGGATAATCAAGGAGGCATGGCAAAAAAAAAATAATAATGAGAAGTTTTCAGTGAAAATCATTTTTAGTGCAAATAATTCACATGTCTGGAGATGTTTGATTTGTCAAATCTGGTTTGCCAGTGTTGGCTACAAATTGGTGGAATCTGGTTTTGCTTTCTGAGTTCTGGCTGAGTTCACTTAAAGCGTTTATTTGCATCACAACATCAAAAAGGCACCTCTTGGGCCTATGATAGTATGGAATTGTACCACAAGGCAGGGCAGTATTTGTGTGGTGTTCTGAATTTTTGAATTGGTCATATCCCTTGCCCCCTCCCACCCTGACACACTGGTTTGTTTATCAGGTTGTGTAATGATAGTACAGAATGATGTATGGTAGCTCACCAGTGACTCCATGCTGTATAAATTCATTGTTTTTTGTGGTGGAGTCCTCACTGAGGGAGCTATGGATCTGATGTTGGGAATGGGATGTTCTTTCTCTAATGCCTTTGGAAGGAGAATAGTTGTGAGAAGCCTGTAGTTCAGTGGTTTTGTGGCCACTGGAACAGTGGTCCTAAAACAGTGAAATCCCTGGCAGATGTGCTGAAGAGGAATCTGGAAATAGCACAGGCCCTAAGTTAGGTTTTTGGCTTCTATTCAGTACATATAGGAAGCATCTTTCCAAACTTAGTGTTTCAGACAAAATCTTTTCTTGCTTAATGTCCATGTGCTAAAGTTGTAATCAAATAAGCTGGTAGCCAGTGGGTTTGTTCTACTTCAGTTTTAGCCTTCCTCAAGGAGAGCCTGGCGAGTAGGATGCCTTACTAGGATTTGCAAACTTGATTGTGTCTCTTATTTATCTTCTGCAAATGGCACAAATAATACATAATTAGGATCATACAGTAAAAGAAAATTACTGTGCAAACTGTACTAATATATTTAATCCTGAAACAGAATTAATCAATAGAAATTGTAGTGAAAGCAGAACTTGGTAGAGGAGGGAACTATTTGCAATCCTATTTGCAAATACAGGTCTGATTTCTTACGTATTTTGACTGCTGGAGTGGGGGATAAAAAAATATTTTTCCATCCTTCTGTCCCCAAAGACTTTATTTTGAAGCAGCATTTTTGTTTTATTTCTGTTCAGAACATTTTTTTTCTTCAATGTTATGTAGAAGGAGAATAAATCTCAAACATTCAACAACAAAAAAAAAATTTGAAGATTTCTTTTTCAGGTTTATTGTCATCTCTGCAGTTCAGCTGTTGAGCCAAAATCCATTATTTGCCCACTTCTGCTCTTGAGTACTTCCTAAGTAGTGATCAGCATGTTGTTGTTGTTGTTGTTATTTAATCAAATAAAGATGTGGATTATATATAATACGGAGTGTGCATACACCACATGAAAAGGGTTTTTGATTGGCCTAAGGTTTAGTCAGCCTAAAAGCAAGGGGAAAGGTTTCCTAGCTTGTTTGTACACACAAAGTGACCTGTAGGGGAAGACTTGTCTTTGGAATGAGAAGTTCTGAGTCTCTCTGAAAATACACCAGTTTCAGGAGTCTTAATGATGGACAGCAAGTCATGGCACAAAGGGGGACTGTTTTGACATGAAGACAAAAATTTACTCTAGCCATTACTTTTCAAAAGAAATTTAAAAAACCAAAGCAAACAAACAAATCAACACTTTCCCAACAGCTTTGGGAAGCTGTTTCAGTTCCACTGTTTTTTTTGTATCCTCCGAAAGACTCCCAAAGGCAGCAATTAAGCAAACCAGAACAGAGTTTCTGAGTATGTATTGTGTTAATGTTATTGTCAGTGAAGTCTGGCTGCTCTCTAACAGCCTTTCCCGAACCGATTGTATTATTTATATAATTTGAAATGCTTTCCTCGGGATAAGCTTTTGAAGTGAAACACTTCAGGACGTTCCACCCTTTGTCTAGAATTCAGCTGGGCTTCCTGGGTCGTGCTGAGAATCCGATCTGATCTGTGAAGCCCCAGTAGGGATATTATCTCTTTCCTGTCCTACACAGTTTATTGCAGAACAGGCACAACGCAGTGTCCCACGGGCCCCCCCTGGACCTAGCGGGCAGGGAAACGGGACAGGACGGGTGGTCGCTCCCGCCCCTGCACTGCAAATTGCCCCAGTCTGGGATGCGGCTCTGCCTTGTCCTCAGCAGGACGCCCTGCCCTCCTCTCCTGCAGTCTTCTTTTTATGGCAACTTTTCCCGTTTCTCCTCTTTCTAGGTCAGTGATAAGCTGCAAACCGATGGCAGCAGCAGTGCACGCTGTATTTCCCTTCCAGTTCTTTGCAACTTTTTTCTCGTAATCTTTTTTTTTTTTTTTTTCTCCATTTCTAAGGGTCTGAAGCACTTAAATTGCTGGCTGTTTTTTACAGAGCAAATAAAGTAGTGGCACAGATTCATTCTAAATCTTGAGTCACCTTATGCCTGCAAAAGTAGCACATAATCTTGCTGTCTTTTCTAGCCGTGGAACTGAAAAATCAGAAGATAGAGTCACAGCAGGTGTTTATTTAATGTTCTAGATTGTAGAGCATGAAGGAGTAAGCAGCGCTACAGAAATACCTGTTTGCCCATAGTCTCAATTCTGCCATTTTTCTGTGTAGATAGATCAATTGTGTTGAAATTATCTTGTACAAGTGGGGACTCAATCTCATGATTAAATAGTTTGCTCAAGAAAATACCTATTCTTTTTTTTTCTTTACCTATTCTTTTCTGTAACTATTACCTCCCAGTCAGTGTTCTTTTTTTGTTTATTTGTTTGTTTGTTTTTAACTTGAAAAATACTTCATTGTTCCCTTTAAAATCTCTGTACAAACTGTCCTCATTTATCCTGCCATATCTTTGTGCTGCTTCTTGCTGCACATTTTTACTGCCCTGTTTGGTCGGGCAGCCTGATGAGCCAACTGAGGGAACTGATAAAACTGATAAAACTACCCCAGCGCACCAGGAGCACCCTAAATACCTGGACCTGTTCCTTTTTTTTTTTTTTTAAACCCTCTGTCTTTCATCCATATTTTTCACTGGATTATGTTAGTTTATTACTCATTTCTTGCTACTTAGTCATAAGTTAATATTTGTGTCCGATATTGAGCCCAAAGTAGGAAAATACAGCTGCTTTTTCCTGGATGTTCTGGTGTAATTGAACTATGCTTAATGATCTTCATAAATGACCCTTTGGTTTTAATATTCCAGTTGTTTTGCCTGAGGTGGACAAAGGAGAGGAAAGTTAAATGGGACAAACACCTCAGTGGTGTTGACAAAAACAAAGGTACCAGCGGAGGAAGGGAAAGGGAACCCTGCTCCTCTCTTTCTGGGTTAGGCAGGAATATCCATGACAGACGACTTGTTTCCAGGCTGGTAGACTCTACAGGAAGAAACCAAGCTGTTCGGCAAAACACATCCTCATTCTCATTTTCTCTGCACTAGATTGGTGCTGAAGTACCAGGAAGTTATTTGGCACGTGCTGCTTGCTTGGATCACAGGAGGAAGAGCAGCCTGCACAGAGCAGGGAAGATCCTTGGCTGGGTTCCCGCATTTGGCAGTCTGCAGGCAGGAACACACTGGCCCAAGGACAGGCCTGGGACAGGCCGCGTCCTCTGGCTAGCAGGGTAAACTTGGGTGACAAAATCAGAGTGTTGGTCTCTAAGCCAATGTGATGGTGCTTCTTGCTCTTAGTCTTCTATCTGGTTTGAAGGTAAAAAAAAAAAAAAAAAAAAAAAAAAAAAAAAATTTGGAGAACCCCCCCCCCCCTTTTTTTTCCCCTAGAGCAAAACACCACAAGGAGTCTTTAGAAATAAATTCAGTAACCATGCCTGTTACTTTGTTTTTATAAAATAATGAAAAATGATAGTAAAATGGTCTCATTGCAGACTTTGTTGCTCATAATGATTTGAAGCAATGCCTTGCAGATAAATTCCTTGGAGATCTCAACAGTATTTTAACTGAGCTGTTGGCAACAGCACTTGACAGTGCTGTGTATCTGCTGTGGCGTTACTGTATTTGAAAATTCATATACTACAGTAATTAAAAACATACTGTGTTTGAGTCCATAAAACTCACCACTGTGTTAATGCATAGGCAATAAAAGAATGGAATACAGCATTGAGATCCTGGTCTCAGCATTCCCTGATGCTGAGGGACATGGTAGCGCTCCCTGAAATCACAGGGAGAAACTGACATTCATGTAACTGTAAATCAGATGCCCAATAAGGGAGAATCTTAGTTGTTGTTAGGTAGAAAATAAGAAATGGGTCTTCCCTCTCAAGTTCTGTTGTCTTACTTGCACTTATCTAGTTATAGATTTAAAAAAAAAAAAATTTTTTTTTCACGTGCTTTGAATGTATTTCCCAATTTATGAGACTAGGAATCATTCTACATATACAGCTTCAATGCTGAGCAAAACAAGGTTGTGTTTGTTATTTTTAAAAGATCTTGATGTTTTTGTTAGATTTAAGCATTCATGAGGGACTTCAGATGCATGTTTTGTAAGGGTATGAAATGATACTTACAAAATAGTGTAAAATATATGGCAAGTGATGAGTGAATACTTGGAAGAAGATTAAAATTCTTTACAGTATCCAGTATGGCTCTCCTGGGTATTGCTTTTGATCCCCAGTAGATTTTAATCAGAAGGGAACTTTTAAACCATACGTTGAGAGCAGTCTTATGAACAGAAATAAGCCGCAGAGGTTCTGAGGCTGTTTAGTTGCTGTTGCCTGTTTTTTTAAAAAAAAACAAAAAAACAAAAAAACAAAAAACAAAACAAAAAACAAACAAACAAACAAACAAAAAAACCCCAAAAAATACTTCACTGCTCAAGATAACTTGCCAGTCTCTAAGGAAGCAAGTCTCAAAGGGTATTTCACATGCTGAGATGCATTTCCCATTACAGTCTGTAACTTTTTTTTTTTAACCATAATTCAGCAATCTTGCCATGTTGCAGCTTTTTAGTCTGTCATTTATGTTCAATATATTCACTTTCTATGCAGGTCTTTTCTGGTTTCCCATGGTATGCTGGTTTCCCCACTAATTTTTTAATTGACTTGCAACTTACATTGCATTTCTTTATTCTTCTCTTTTTTATTTTGTATCACTGGAAAAATAACTTAGATTTAGCATCTGTAACTGTGAAAACTTCAGCGTTTTACTTTGCGTTTCTAATACAGTTCTTTATCTGTTTTAGCATCTCCCTGTATTCTTCCCAGTGTTCTTTACTTCCTATTTTCTTGTAAGTATAGCACATTCTATTTTTCCCCTCAGTACCTATTGACCTGTTTAACCATGAGTTAATTGAAGCTACATCTTCCTTTTGGAGAAAGTATTTTAATTATCGTATACATTTAGTTCAATTTCCACACCCTTTCCCTATGACTTAGATGTCTTGATAGTTGTCCAGAAAAGTGTTTTATGTTACATCTTTTTATTTATAAATTTGTCTAAAAAATCTTGGTAGAAATTAAATTTCAAACCCATTTCACTGTGGTATCCTGTTTCCATTTTATTTATTCTGCTCTGTGCAGTGGTTGGGGTCTGGTTTGGAGAGGAGGGTCCTTGGCAGGTTTCAGGAAACAGTCATTTAATTCATCTATCATTTTGTCACATCTGTATCACATTTCCTCATGGTTTCTAAATTAAAATTGTGCTGACAGTTGAGCATAATTCTCAGTGAAGTTATGTACTAGTCCTTTTCTTTGTGTGCACATGATCGTTGCTTTGTTTAATAGTAATTCTCCTATCTTTTATGTATCAACCTGCCCTGATGTACTTGGTTTCTCTGTGTGTTCTTAATGTGTGTTCTCAAGGGGAGGTTCAGCATTTTGGGCATCTGCTCTTCCTGCAGATGCTCAGAGCAAGTTTCTCAGATTATCAGGTTGTGAACCCTCACGCTTCCATGACATTGCAGTGACAAGATCATGCAATTCCCCTTCTATTCCTTTTCCAAATGGCCAAATAAACTTGAGTTTCCTATTGCCAGCTACACAAGTTACAGAAGTTTCTGATGCCAGTGCCCATTTTGGTTTAAAGCAGCACATATGTTGTGCTTTGTCCTTGTTGTTGTGTAGCTGCTGAGTAGGCTTGGCGTATAGCTAAGCTCACCTTGTCTTTGATAAAGTCAATAATAGTTCTTAAATCTGATCTTTTGAGAGCGAGTTTGCTTTTGTTTATCCCCTTCCTCCTCACAAAATTTGATCTAAACCATATTGATTTTTTTTTGTTGTTATCGTTGGCTTGTTTTTCTTTGCCACATCTGAAACTTCCAAACTGTTTTTTTTTTTTTTTCTTTCAAGATTTCATCCTTCTTATTATTCTTCATAGTCTCTTAGAATCTGTGTTTTCATATGGATACGTTGTTGTTGCGGAAAAAGCATATCCCGTTTATGTATTGTAGTGCCTGATCAATTGCCTCCATATCTGTCCCTTTTGACTAGCAATAGTGTCAATATTACTACTTGTACCTTAACGTAGATCCGTATAATTTCTGAAAGAAAAGCCCCAGTAACGGTGGAAGGTCAGCAGGCTTTTGCAGAGGAAGGCTGTTGGGGAGCATGAGAGCAGCAGTGGTTGCAGTAAGCCCGTCTCCTCCAGGGGCTTGTTCTTCAGCCTGAGGCCAAGACCGGTTGCCTGAGCGCTCTGCGCCATTTCTGGGTATGGTAGCTACCGTTTTACTGTGCTGTCAGTCGGCGGGGTTGTGTGTGAGATGGTTCCCTGGGAGAGGCTGCTTCCTTGGCTGTTGTCACATCTGTGTAAGTCTCAAAGACTGGCAGGGTGACTTTTCCTCAGCAGTAGCAGGAGCTGCCCAGCGAAACTGCCGCGGGCTGTGTGTGGTTGCCGCAGCTGCGTGAGGAGGATGGCGCGAGGCTGGACGAGGGTTTCCTGGCTGGATGAGAAGGAGCCTTTCCTGTTCTCTGCTTTCAGCAGTTTGATTTTCTTGAGATTCACCCTGGGCACGTTTTTTTTGCTTGTATATCCCTATCTTCTTGATTTCAATATTTGATGGAAAGGCGTTCTTAAGATGGACAATTTTCTAAGACTCAGGGCGACTTCCAAGGTCTTTGGTACCCCTGCACACCCCACAGCCTGGAGACCCGTGCCATTTGTACTGGGGTCAAGTCATGGGGCAGGATGGTGTGGGGACAGATGCCTCCTGTGTTTTCCAGTGGTTGCCTGCAGTGATACAGGACAAAGCTTAATGCTTTCTTCATGCAGAGGGTCAGATCTAACTCTTTTTGTCTCAGAAGGCTCCTGCTACAGACTTTAGAACTTTCCGGGAGGATTTTATTGTTATTTAATATGGACAGTACAGGAAATTCTGGATATCTTCCATGAATTCTTCACTTTAGACGTGTCCTCACTTACCCACTCCTCCAATATAGTATTGAGCAGCAGCTTCCAGCATCTTGTAAGTCTGTGCCAAAAACAAAGATCAGAATCGTCTTGAGAGCAGAGATTCTATTAACTCCCTCCTTTCCATCATCACTCATTGCAGTTGTTGCCAATAGATAACACTATATATATATATATATAAAAATATATAAAACGGTATAAAAGGACAAATTTGGCAAGATAATGGACTGTTTTGAATCACTTCTTTGGTTCAGAGCATCTAACTATCCAACACCTGTTGCATGGCTTACCCAAAGATACTGTTCATCAACCTGCTTTTAACGTGAGTTTAGTTTCCCCAAATCCTGGAAGAACCTGTGGAAGACTGAGTGCCTCTAGGACAATTTGGGAATGCCTCTGTAGCTATGGTGTAAATAGCAATTTGGGCTTTGCCTGAGGACATGGTCCTTCACAGATCCGCTTGGCTCAAGACCTTAACTCTCCAAGAAAGACTTTTTCCTTTGTGTGTCTCTGATTGGTACTTGCATTTCTGAACACAACGTTCACTCCTCAAAGGGCTCCAGAGCTGTATTGCACTTCCTCAGTGCTCTACCTCTCTGTTTCATTTTTTGCTCACTGCAGACTCTCTGAGATCTCAGAGGTCGGAGTCTTCTCTAAGAATGTATGTACATGGGTGCCAGGATCCCTGCGAGTGCACTGGTCCTGTTTGCGTAGGACTGCCCGCCATGGGAATGCAAATGCTGCTGGTTCGGTTGTGGATGGGATTCTTGCAAACTCTGTATTTAAAGCTTCACCCATGTGATAAAAATGTAATATGAATTGTTTTCATTGAAATCTTCTCTTTTAAAACAAAAGTAGATAGAGTGAGTATTCTGTCCAGAGGGAAGCTATACTCACCTGTTAAATCTTGCTGATAATTTAGGTAGTGTTTTACAAAGTTTTGACATCTTTACAAGAAAACGTCACACGAACATGTATATGTTCATGTCTATACATGAAACTGGGGATGTCTTTTGGCAATATCTATTCTAGGCTAGCCCCACATTAGGGCTTCTTCCACATGAAAAGAGTCTTTTTTTAGATCACTTTGGGAATTAGATGAAATTGCAGTGAAGTGCTCTTAATATAGAATGTGTTCACCTCAGGAGTTAGTGTGAAATAGCTTGGTGTGCTTCAAGTTTGAACCTTAGACTGTTTTGTGATAGCTTTTCTCTGTGCATGAGCCCCAAGAGAGATTCTTAACTCTCCAATTCGAGAGCATTTTGAACGAATGCTGTGGTATCATAATCGGCAGTTCAAGAATATCAAAGGAGAGGATATGAGAGGGTTTTATGGAATGTGAGTTATAAAATATTACTGGTGTTAAAAGGGCTTAAAATTCAATCTGTAACTTCAGATTTATCTTTATTTGTGAGAACAAGTAGCTAACACTGTCTCTTGGCTTTTTCCATCAAATACACTGGTGCATGCTTCCATGAAACTCTGGGATTTCTTGACTGGAATGACGCCAGAAGGCCCTGTGGATTTTCACACAGCACGGTTGAGGTTGGAAGGGACCTCCAGAGATCATCTTGTCCAACGTCTTGCTCAAGCAGAGACTCCGTCTGCACATTGCCCAGGATTGTGTCCAGGTGACTTTGGAGTATCTCCAAGGAGGGAGGCTCCACAGCCTCTCGGGGCAGCCCGTGTCAGGGCTCAGGCACCCTCACAGTCGAGACGTTTTCCCTCGTGTTCCAGTGGAGCTTCCTGTGTTTCAATTCGCGCCCGTTGCCTCTGGTCCTCAGCTGGGCACTGCTGAGAAGAGCCTGGCCCCCTCCGCTCCGCTCACCCTCCCCTCGGATACTCGCACACGCGAAGATGCCCCTCAGCCTTCTCTTCTCCAGGCTGAACAGGCCCAGCTCCCTCAGCCTCTCCTCACAGGGGAGATGCTCCAGGCCCTTCATCCTCTTAGCAGCCCTGTGCTGCGCTTATTTGCCTTTTTTCTTTCAGTTAGGTTGAATGGCTGCTGAGGTGGTTAGAGTTAGCATGTGCGCCGCTATCTGTTGCTAGTCTTCTAAGTGTAGGTTTAATGGAAGACAAATAAACCCTAATGCTGAAGGGAGCCGCAAAGCAGAGAGCAATCCCTAGTTATTCTGGTGCTGTGGCAAAGGAGAGAATGAAGTTCCTCATCTTGGGAGTGGTTGTTTACATATGTGAGGTGAAATGAGCATAAAAAGACCGAAGCTGTGTTTTTAAAAGCCTTTTAGAGTTGTTAGAAGGAGGATATTTATTTTCATTGTAAGGCAGCTTGTGGAAAAGTTACTTAATGCAAAAAAAAAAAAAGAAAAAGTGTAACTTCTTTTCCAAGTTAGCAATATTAATCAGTCAGACTTGTGAAGAGCTCTGTTGCCGAATTAAATTCATAGCATTATCCCTGTTGTTTTTGCAGGCAGAGTCCTAATAAATGTCCAGTCTGCTTTTTTTTTTTTGCTATTCACATCTTTCTTAAATATGTAAGTGGTCTGTTAATTCCACACATGTGACCTGAAGCCTGTTTGTGCTGATAGTGGAGAAATGCCTCTGTGACCCGCCACACTTGCCCCCTTTGAGTAGGAGAAACTTAGGGGTCTCATGAGCTGCGTTTTTGGCAGGGAACAGGAGTTCACCATTACATGGACAGTGTCTGTGACCTGCTTGGAGGGGAAGGGCATCCAAGAGCAAGAATGGTTAATAAATCTGTCTAATAGATATTAGTTAATAGGTCTATTAATGTCAAAGGTGACTGATAGACAGAGAACTACTTAGAACAGGAAAGAGGGGCTACTATAGACTACTTTAAATGTGATACGGCAGCTGAGATAAAAATCCATGCAGGACTGAAAGTTTTTTAAACAGGCAGAGAAATACAGGGCTGAGTGTGTGCGTGCTGTTTCAAAGTGAAGCTAATTTCCTCTCTGCATTAGTTTTGTCTGCAAAAAAAATGTCCCATAAGCAACATGCATTTGGAAAGAGCTTGTGTTTCAAATGTATCTTGCTCATGAGTCCTGGGAAAGCAGATTTTTTTTTTTTTTTCCCCAAAAAGTCAGGATGAGTTCTGAGGGGGTTTCAAGCTTGGTGGTGGGGTATCGCCACGTCCAGCAGCCCCTTGTTTCAAGGACTGTCACCTCCTCCAGGTCTGTCCCACAGATAATGTTTGGGGGTAGCTTGGCCACCTGTCCTAATGCCAGGGTACGCACAGGTTACTGCCCATAGCTCTGGGTTTGTGCACTGCAGCAGTGTGCAGTGTGTGTATATATATATATATGTGTGTGTGTGTGCACGTGTACACGTGTGTGTGTATATATATATGCATAAATATATAAAAAAATGTATTCTGGAATGACTTGGGCGACATGAGTACTTGAATGTGATGCCGTTTTGTTCCTTTATTCCAAGATTAGCAAGAGTGGTGAAAGGTTCAGGACAGCCTCAGGAAAAAGAGGGAATAAAGAGATGGGGACTCTGACCAGTCTGGAGAAGGAATATGAGGAAAAGAAGCAGCGTGTTGCGGTGGTCCTTCTGCCACGAGGCATTTTAGAAGACAAAAGTGCGGTGGGATACGTCCGGAGAGGTTAAAGCTTTAAACAGGTTGCTTTGGGTGCAGGCTGTGGTGCTGGGCACGGGCGCGTTCGGGGCCCGGGTGCTGGAGCTGAGGAGGGCGCTCGAAGCGCCCCGGGGCCTCCGCGGCCTCAGGCAGCCTGGCAGGGGGCAAGAGCGGCTCCGAGAGACCTTGGCGTTTGACTTGCGCGTCATCGGGAGTTGTTGCTGATTTTGATGCTAATAAATGCTTATGTGCGCCTGGCATGGTGCACTGTAGTTGCCATCCTGTTTGTGTTTTGGAGAGGAGGCTCTTTCTGTGTTTCCTTCCCTGTCAGAGCCTTGTGGCAGTGGGAGGGGATGGTATCTTTGCCGCTCCGACTCCTTTACTTCTGTATTTTGTGTCTTTCTTCCTTTGGAATAAGACCGGTTCCTTTCTTATCTGGTGCCCGTAGGTTTTTCCTAAGAGGAGCTGCGTGGAAAGGGTGACCCTCGGCAGGTTTTGGTCAGCAGCCGCGACGCCGAGCAGCTCTGCGGAGCTGCTTCTGCGCCCGCGAGGGGCAGCACCGAGCGCGGCGCCCGTGTCTGCACCTCTGCGGAGGTCACGTCGTGTTAATTAGCGCTTAGTCTGTGTTCGGAAAGTATTATTTGTAACTAAAAGCTGTTGATGTGTCTTTTAAACAAGCGTGGTTTTGCAGTAGTTGGCAATGTCCAGGATAGGTCGTGGCTTTTAGTTTTCTTTCAAGGCCTCATGTTTTATGGAAGACTAACCTTTGAAAGGGGAGTGTTTTGGGGGGAGCTGTTTGATCTGCTGTTTGCTTCCAAGTACTGAAATGCAGAACTCTTTTTTTTATGAAATACATTTTTTTTTTTTTTTTTTTTTTTTTTTTGCGTTGTAAAATACAGCTGTAGTTAACTTGAAAATAAGTGACCTCAATGCGAAATTATCATCGATGGAATCTATGGAAGTACAGTTACTTCTCTCTGGCATTTTTCTTTGCTGCAGCGCGAGTCCCCGGCTGCCCAGTGATGTAGCTTTTGCCTGCTTTGAATTAGCACAAAGTCCTGCTTTGCGTCGCTGTCTTTTCCCCTTCTGAAGACAGAGTGCCAAAAGCAGCCGTCCCCTTCCCTTGGAGCACCACAAGCGCGCGCTGATTGTGACCAGCATTAACACACGTGTCGTAAACGCGAGCGCTGTTATTAATCTGTAACAGGTGGCTAAATCCCCCGGCGCAAAAGTCCCGCTTCGACAGCCAGCCGGTTCCTGGCTCCCGTCTGAGCGTGGCGGACGCGCGTTCGCCGCGGGAGGCGACGGGAGCCCTTCCGCGCTGGCCCTGCTCCGGTCTGGCACCGCAGCCGGCCCCAAGGCCGCTGCCCTTACAGAGGAACCCAGGTCTCTTGCCGACTGAAATGTGTTGGGCGCCCTTTACAGTATCCTGGACTTTTGTCTCTTCAAGTTGCTATTCGTTTCCTCTCGAGTCTGAAAAGGAACGCGCTGGCGTTGGAGCACGTCTTCGGAAGTCACTTTGTGGGCAAGGATCAAAGCGCAGGGATACAGACTGTCCTGCCCAGGGCTGCCGCGCTCTCCTCCGCCTCCACCTCGTTGACACCGTGGTTAGGGCGAGAGCCGTGGAGTCCTGCGTGGAGGGTTGAACCAGAATGATTTAAGTTGCGTTTCTTTACCTTTCCTATGAGGAACCAAACCCTTGCATTGAGCAATGCAATTTCATCTTGTTTTACTCACGGTAAAACTGGGTGTCTGGTGTTCCTGCAATTTGCCTTTGAAGAGAATTCTTCCAAAGGTTCATAATCAAGATAATACGGTTTAAAAGAGAAAAATATCTGAAGTATTAGTCATCAATTTGGCCTGCCTCAGGTTTGTATTTATTCTGCTAAAATGGAAAAAGGAGTTTGATAAGCTCTGTTTAAAAAAAAAAAAAAAAAAAAAAAAAGCTTTCTGTGGGGGAAAAAGACAGCCTGCTCTGACAGTATATAATATTCATTTGTTCCCTCCTCCTATTCTCCATGCAAACGTTCTCAATCTGAATCCAGTTTCTTACTCTCTTTTCTTTAAGCCATTGAAAAACTTGGACTGTCCCTTTCTCCTTCATAAAAAGTGATGTGGTAAGAGAGGAGTAAATACAACAGGAAAGAACAGGAAAAAAAAAAAAAAAAAAAAAAATTATTACAGAATAGCCTCTTTGACAGGCAACGCAATCAGAACAGACTTG
>JAYECN010704660.1:0-48159 GCA_035222435.1 Microcambeva ribeirae
GGCGGCCTGAGCGCCGCGCAGGCGGCGGCCCCGGTGAACACGGTGCAGGTGAGCGGCCTCCGCGGCCCCGGGACGGCGGAAGGAAGCGCTGGGGGCGCTGCCGGGGCGCCCCGAGGGGCGGAGAGGCACAGAGCCCCCGGGGAGGTCGCTTTGCTCGCCCATGCCGGGACGTTTTCCTGCATCTCGGTAGTATTTGGGTGCTCGCCGGCTTCACGGGCGCTCCCGTATGAGAGTATCAACCCCTGGAGTAGATATGGGTCCAAAGGGTGGCTGGCCTTCCTTTGCCAGAAAAAAAAAAAAAAAAAAAAAACTTGGATCTGTTGATAGGTTTCATAGGGTTGGTGTTCATATGTGTGTAGGATGGGATTTTCCAGAAAATGTATGTTCTTGCACATGTCGCTTTTAGAAAGAAAGAAAGAAAGAAAAGTGTCGTTTTGTGCCTTGAGTAAAAATTGCCTAGTGCACATGGCTGGCTAAGGTCAGCTCTCTGTGCTGAGATGACTAGTCTGATGTGCAGCAATGTCACTGATTATTATTTTTTAAAGAGAACCCAGTATTCTTAACTGTATGCTCACTCTTCGGGAAGCTAGTTCAGACTGTTTTTTCTTGGTTTCAGGAAAAATGGAGGCTTCTTCCAGCATTTCTAAAGGTCAGTGTCATGCACTCATTTCATGGCGTGAGTGTTTCAGTTTCCTCTCTAACTTCACATCCCCCTCACTGCCTTTCACTGTCTCCCAGAACAGCTGTCCACCTTCCACTGGGGCTTTACAATTCTTTTTTGTTCCCTATTTCCATGAAGCTGGGGATAAGCTTGTTACATAGATTCATTTTTTGGATAATAGGGTTAATTTGAGGAGGCATCCTTTGCTTCCTCGGGTTGGTATTGCTTGGTATGGCCATTCTGAATGAACAGTGTGCATGGTATAGTATTTTCAGAAAATTTTACTGTTTCAGTGGCACCCACAGACTCCATTCATGGTCTTTGCGGAAGCTCTACATATACCAAGCAGGGAGCTATGTTTGTCACAGTGAGTGTGCCGCTGCAGAGGTGGCTTCTGCAAAGCCTTGGGCACATCTACCTCTTCGTTCATGAATGTCAGGACTTGACTGAGCTCAGAGGTTGCTGCTGTGGTAGGTTCAGTGCTCAGCTGTTGACGTCTGCTTATCAAAAGCAGAAGGGGAGCTGATGAACACTGATGAACCCAGATTATTTTCCTGCTTGCATCATGTGATGTGCAGTGTTGTTGCTGCAGGAGTGTCCCAGCCTCGTGCCACGCAGTGAGCAGGGGGCTGGCAGGGCACCAGCTCTGCAGCTCAGCCACACTGCTGTGAGGGGCTGCTCTCCAGGCCATCCCTACCTGCTTGCTAGTTTGAGTTCTTCTTTGTCATCTTCTTTTTTTGGTTGTTTTTAAATCTGTATTCCTCTGTTTTCTGTTTGGAGTTTTGAATCTTGCAGCCTTTTAGCTGTAGTTGATTATTTAAAGCCCAGCATGTAAGCACGTGTCTCAGCATTTGCCAGCACTTGACAGTCTGATGAAGTGCGGCCTAGGTGAGCAGCCAAGGGGGTGGACTGAACCCCAGCTCAGGAGCTGAACTTGGGTAGTTGTGGCCAGTGGCATGAAGTCTAAAGAGAAGCCAGAAACAAGCAGTGCACCCTCAGAAATTCTTCAAATGAAAGATTTTAGTGGAGATGCAAAAGTACTTATCAAAGCTTAATTCTTACGTCCTTCACAAGTGTTCCCGGCACAAGTGTTGCTGCATGCATTTTTCTTTTGTTTTTTTCTAGGTGAAAGGGCTTGTGAAGCAGCACATCGATTCATTCAACTATTTCATCAATGTAGAGGTATGCTTTCTTGGTGGGAAGAGTGTGGCTCTATCATCAGAAGAAAAACAAGTAACTTGATTCTTTTCCCTTTTTCAGATAAAGAAAATCATGAAGGCCAACGAAAAAGTTACAAGCGATGCTGATCCAATGTGGTACTTGAAGTAAGTGTAAAACTGACTTTTATGTGAGGAGTAGAACACATACTATCTCACAGGTTTGTCATTGAATATAAAATGTGTAAATTTGTGTAAAATGATATAAATAGGCATTTGTATGAGTATAAATCAAGAGAGTTTCCAGCATGACTTTGCTGTTATTTAAAGTGTAAAAAGATGTGAAGGCTTAAAGAACAGGCCTGTTAAACAGAGTTGTTAGCCAGTTGTTAAGAGTACTTCATATTGCTGCTTTTTTATAATTCGGTAATCTGGGACAACAGGGCAGTTTTTAGCTATTTGCAAAAGTTATGCTGTGCACGCAAAAAGCCCCAAGTTAATTTTAAAGTAGGTCAAATACAGTGGGTTACTTTGGGAAGAATCGTTGCTTGTTGCTATCATTGGTATGTTCAGCAAAAGAATTTCATTTTTCATTATACACTCTCCTCTTCCCTCATGTTGCCTGAAAAATACTTGGGTCATTGCTCATTTTGGAAGTGTTTGTATTGCAGGTACCTCAATATCTATGTGGGTACTCCAGATGTGGAAGAAAGCTTTAATGTGACACGACCTGTATCACCTCATGAGGTATTAATGGTTCCATCTGAATGTTTTTTTTCCTCTTTTTTTTCTTCTTTTTAATCTTTGAGATGTCGTGGGTAGTGGCTGCATAGAACACCTTATTTTGTGTTGGTGCTGTTCTTTATATCACCTTCAGTTTAGAAAGAAACTTCAGAGTTTTAAACACTATGTGCAGGGGTTTTTTTTAATGTTCACAGTATGTACAATTAGCTGTATTCAGTGTTGTTTTAATGTAGCTATATTTGAGTGGGGTTCTGTAGGAATAGTGAAAGCGCTTCTCTTGCTTAGCCTATGGTTCTCTTTATGACATATTAAACTTTTAAATTAGATATATTAAACTTTTTCTAATATCAGCATAGCTATCTTCTGCATAGGTCAGTTCAGTCTCCCTTTCCCTCCCAGTCTTCCCTGGAGATATATCTTTTGCTTTTTTGTTCATGATTTTTAAGAGGGCAGGTGTGGCAATTTTGAGCAGAATAAGATGGAATTTGATACAATTTTTAGAAATTGGAGATGAACACTAACCTTATGGGAAGAGTATTTTTATTCTGTGCTTTGTTGCAAGTGGTTAGGTTAACAAATGGCTATGTACTTCTGCAGTCAGTATACATACCCTGGAAAACAAATGCTGGTGTGATGGAAGTCAGTGAGCCTGTTGCTTTTGGTAGAATATAAGGTATAAGGCAGAAAGTATTCCTTTTTTCCTGCTGCACTATGAGGTGGGTATCACTGCTGCTGAGGAAATTCCACATTCTTTTTGGCCCGGAAAAGGGACCTGAACTCTGAACTTGCACCTTCAGTGTCCATTCACCTAAATAACTGCCAATTGATTAACCAGTGTTAATCAGTTCACATTTCTGCACACTTTTTTTTCCTCCCTACATACATTTTTCCTTGCTATATACATGATAGTGGATCGTTTCCTTCATGTAATATATGTGGGAAGCTGTTTTGATTTTAGCAGAGAGGATTTGGAATTCCTAAGAGACTTTTAGTAAAGAAGCCATCTAGCGGCTGCCTCTTGTGCGTAGCCCCTTTGCCATCTAGAAGCTAACTCAAATCTTAATTACCTCGATAGAGAGGTTTTAATGCAGCTCATGGTGCTTACAGTTTTGTAGCTAATGTTGTAGCAGTAGATATGAGGGTGCACAAAATGCAGTAGGAAAGATCTTTTCTGTGTAAATGAAATTGCATGCAAAAAAAATCATTTGTGCCTGAGAACTCAGACCCAAGGATCCGGTTAATAAAATATGTGCTTGTTATGTTTTTTCTTTTAATCAAAAATAGTAAGTAAGGTGGCTGTAAATGCAGCAGAAAGCAAAGTGCTTCATTAGGTGTGTTAACTTAGAACTTAGAATATCCTGCTCTTGTGTCTCAGGTGTGTCCTCACTGCCACTTATTGCTAGTGTTTTATTTTTTTTCAGTGGATTACACATGTGAAAGTCACTGTTGTTTTCTTAAATAGGATGCTGATCAGCCTGAAACCATGGATTTTTATTTTTTTTAAAGATTGGGTACTTATATCATTACCTTTGCCTGTTAAATGCTTAAGAAATTCCTTCCCAAACAGAGCTAAAAATGATTGGATCTTCATAAACCGAGCACTTTGCCTGGTTGCAGTCATGTGAGAGCTTTTAAGTCCTTGGCCTCCTTGTAGATCCAGACATGCCTGTGAGTGCCTGCCTCTGAGCTCTAGCCCTTCCCTGAAGGAAGGGAGTGCAAAAGTGCACGTAGCAGGTTGATGCACTGTGTAATTCTTATTCTGTATCTGTGTCTTGTATGAACAAAGCACACAAGGAATCCCAAAGCCTTTTTTCCCCACACTAGTACTGATGAATCTACCAAGCCCTCCCTCCCTCTCACTTGGTTCTTGTGAGAGTTTCATCATCCAGTTATATACAAGAGTTTTAAATAATTCAAAGATGACTATATTTTCAGTTACTTTAAAATTCAATGAAGTTGCTGAGAGCACAATGCGACCCAGTTTCCTCAAGTCACAATTTGAAAATCGATGGTGAATGAGTGTTTTATTACCAGAGAAATGTAGAGAGAAGTGGCCATGCAGTTGCAATGATTCTTGAGGCACCCTTTTCCATACAGCTGCATATTCAATGCACAAGAAAATTTTAATTGCCTGTTATTAATTCATAATTAGTAAGCTGAGTGATTGTATAGAGCCATAAATGCACAAGTGAGAATTCTGATAAAATCCGTAATCCTGTAGCTCAGAAGTATGAAATGCTCAGTAAGGTCACAGATGACCTAATACGAGTTGCTCTGCCACATGGCAAATACAGTAGGTCATGTCTTACATAAAGTTATGCAGTAACTAAAGGGTTAGCAAAAGAGTAATAGTAGAGCATGGTGAGGGAAAGCAGACCAGGAAGATCTGACTAGAAGTGATAGAGCCTTAGGGTAGTTAATGTGCTAGATATTTATATGCTGCTTCTCTTGCAATTTGAGGAATTTGCAAATGTATTTTAGGAGACTTGAGAGGAAGCGATACTTAGTCTTCTTTAAGTCATCCTTGGAAGCAGCATCCTGCTCTGAGATTTGCTTGATATTTTATTTTATTAATAAGCTGACTCAGTGTCCCTTTTACTCCCACGTGCGTGTTGTCCTTCAGTCAGACTTCATGTGACAGCACCACTCTCCAGCTGTTGAGAGTCTTCATGTAGAAACGTTCCTCAGCCAAGACCTCCTCTCAGAGCATGTGGTTACCAGGGCACAGCACGGTCCTGAAACCCTTGTGTCTGCTCTGCCCATTAGACATGTTTGTTTAATTAAATTGTTTAGCAGTTGCCTCGTGCACTGCTATCCTCTGAAAAGTGCACTGCCTGCTTCTGAGACATGGCAATACTTGTATTAAAGTTTTTTTTGAGTTCGCTGTTTAAACAAGGGACTTCCCCAGGCATAATGCAGGTGCTGTGAAGAGCTTGGACAAGCATCACTGCTTGCTTTCTTCACCCTTTCTTTCTAAGCAGGCATCTAACGATATGACTGTGCTCACTGTAGTGCCGCCTCAGAGACATGACCTACTCGGCCCCGATTACGGTGGATATTGAATACACAAGAGGCAGCCAGAGGATCATCCGCAATGCATTACCCATTGGCAGGTAAGACACCCAATGGCAAGCTTCTGGTATCAGATTTTGTTTGCCATCTGTTCTATGTGGTGGGAGAAGATACTAGTCTAAAGCAAATGGAAGTGTAGCTTGTTAGAAGAGAAAGTGAAAACAGGCAAATCTTGACCAACAGCTGTACAGGATATGATTGTTAGGTTCTGTTAAATGATGCTGTTTTGCTCAAACTTTTGGAAATTTGCCTGCTCCCCAAGAAGAATGAATTTAATGATGAATGTTTTCTGCATTTGGACGGAGATAAAAATGAAGACAAAAATACATGAAGGAGTGCTACAGCTACAGGTTACGTTTTTGCAAAATGTAAATAAACATTTTTGCTTCATTAAGGTATCTTTTATCACTCTTCGGTACCTAACTTGCAGAGATATGTCTGTGGAAGCTGGATGGTAAAACCAAAGAAGCAAGTTGCTTGTTCTCCTGGATGAGGTTACACTCTTCTTTAAAATTGTTCCATTTTAGAGCCAAGGCTGAGAAAATTTTGTGTCTTTATTATTGTTATGTTGTTTTTCTACAGCCTACCAGATGAGTTGAGAGTATCAGTATTGTGATGGGCATCTAATTTCTTCAAGAAAGATATGCCCAAGGGAGGGAAAAAAATAGTCCTAATCATGCCAAAAAAGGCAAAATACCTGATGGTTCTAGTGTTTGCTGAATGTCCAGTTCTGTTTAAATGTGGCAAAGATACCTTTTTGTAGACAAGGGTCCTTAAAGTCCAACCTAGCTGGTTTTAAATAATTCTTTAAGTAGAATCCTAGGAGGAAAGAGAAGGAAGATGCATAAGGAGCTACTTCTTGTAATGAAGTTTTGAGGTGTCATATCAAAAAAACGTACTCTGAATTTGTCAAAAGAAAATAATATACAGCAATGCCAGTTGTAAAACCAAGCTGCAATAGCTGTGGTAATACTGTAATGTTCTGAGACATTTGTTAAGAAAACAAAACTTTTTTTTTTTAACAGAGATCTGAATTTGAGTGGTTTTAATTATTTTATAGAGTGTCCTGTGTGTAAAGAAAAATATGTAAATGAAAGTGCATTTTCTCTAAAATATCCATTATAATTCTATGCAAAGGACATGATCTGGGTAGCTGTGCTTGCTGTGGGTGCCTGGGCTGGCCTCATAAAAGCAACTAAATCTACCAGATGTCCAGTTGCAATACTCCTTTTCAAAATATATGTTCAATGCTGTAAGATGGGTTAAAGAAAAATAAATTGTTTTCAACAGCTTGCCTCTGTTTTATACCTTAAACATTCTCCACGTTCTTTCCACTCTGTGCAGCACAGTTATTGTTTTGAATTTGAGTGTTCAGATTTTTCTATCTCGGTCTACTAAAATGCAAGAACAACTGTGGCTTTCTTGCAGAATGCCAATAATGCTGCGTAGCTCCAATTGTGTTCTTACTGGGAAAACTCCAGCAGAATTTGCCAAGCTTAATGAATGCCCTCTTGATCCAGGTATATCTTCACCCACATGCTTTTAATCCCATTATGCTTTTAGTTTTAAGTGTATTTCTGCTAAGAGATATTGAGAAATGTATTTGTGCACTGCTGAATCATACGATAATAGAAGTACTGTTAGTCTTGGAAATGAAGTGAACTGGGAAGAGGGGATCTTTCAGAGAGGAGCCCTTATTTGCCATGTCTGGTAAAGCAAGGAGGCATATGATAATACTTGAAATATAGAAGAACATGAAAGGTTATTACAAGCATTGCAAGCATTTTTTTTAATCCTGCTTTTGCAGTGTGCACTGAGCATGTACTGTGCTATCTGGTGCTGGTGGGATACTGTGACATGAAGTGCTGTGCTTGAGGAGCTTCAAATAGAAGGCTGCATTTTGAGAGGGGAGTCTGATATGGCAGATGTACAGATTTCTCCTTATCTTAGATACATTTTTAAAACTAGATACTTGTATTTGAATGCATAAATATGTGATAAATTTCTCACCGGAGTGCTGGTGAGAGCAAGTCAGTATTTATGGGACACTTGCTGTCTATTTGATAACAAGCCACTTGTTTTTTAATGTGTTAATTACATACTCTCCTGGCAGGCAATATTTTTCCCTGATTTGTAGTACTAACAATTTTATAATGCCTTTAAGTAAGTAACCACAAAACTTTGGAGATTCAGTTCTGCTTGAGAGGTCTTTCTGTCTTTTTTTCTGTTCTACCCAAGTACTTCCCAAAGTCTTAGATCCCACATACTAAATGTGAGCCTTGGAATCTGCTGGAACATTTCCCTAGTTACTACAGGTTCCAGACAGAGTTTGTTCTTTACTTTTTCAAGGCAGAACTTACTCTCCTGTTTCACCCTTTATGTATTTGCAGTTTACATTTTAGTAATTTATGTCCAAAAGCGTATTAAAAGAGATGAGTTAAGGTACAAAGGTACTGAAGTGCAAAATTGTTCTTGTCTGTTAAATAGGTGGCTATTTCATTGTTAAAGGTGTTGAGAAAGTCATTCTTATTCAAGAGCAGTTATCCAAAAACAGAATCATTGTGGAAGCTGATAGAAAAGGCACAGTTGGAGCTTCTGTTACCAGGTATGGGAAATTTTTGCAATTTCATGAAGAATGAAGCTGTGCAAACTGTGCATATGACATACTATTGTTTTGTGTTTTTTTTGCTTTCAGTTCCACTCATGAGAAGAAGAGCAGAACAAATATGGTTGTGAAACAAGGAAGGTTTTACCTGAGACATAACACCCTGTCTGAAGATATTCCTATTGCTATCATATTTAAGGTAATACAGGTTTGTCTCCAAAAAAATCTGAATTGTAGTTCAAGAGTGAGGATCAGCAGCATTTCTCAAAATATAGTATGCACAGAAGGACAGGATAGGGTTGAGGAAAAGAAAGCTCTTTTCTGCTGGGAAATGGTGTCTACTTCACAGCAAAGAGAAGAAAGCATCACATTTTTCTGCAGAGAGCACTGCTGTGTGAGGTGGATGTGTGCTACCCCCTTACTTCAGTGCCAGGTCCCTTTGCAGTGCTCTATGTGTTTCTGTTGCTACAGAAAGTCAGAAAGCTTTTGCTTTCTTTTGCCTTGAGCTGTCTTGCAAACCTGGGTTAAGAATCCTTTTTTGTTTGTTTGTTTTTAAACTTTGAGGCTACTGAGTTGCTCAACACCTTTCATTTCAGAGCTAGTGCTTCATGGCATAGCCACGAGCTGTTTTATACTTCACTTCCAGTTATAGCCGTAGGCTAAACTCACACCTTCTTGGAAAGTATTGTACCTCCTAGGCCTAGTCCTCAATCCATTGAGATTACTGGAATAGCTTGTTTTTGTTGGAGCTTTAGTGCCTTCCCCGGTGAACGAGCACTGTCCTACACTTGGACTCTCTCAAGTCTCAGATTCCGTGTCAGAATTAGGAAACTTCCCAGTATCTTCACTGTGGCGAATGCCTTGAATTGACATCGTAGCTTTGAAGCAAGCACCAGCGGGGCTGCAGAAAGGTCAGTGCAAGAGGCACTCACCTTTGATGCTGCGCAAGAGTTTGGGAATAGCTGCCCTGCGAGCGGAGCTGGCTACAGTGTCACCTCCCTCGCTGCCCGTAAGCCTGGCAGGGCTCTTTCTGTCACCCTCAGCTTCTCTCTTTCACTTGAGCCTGCTCATGCACGCACACAACCGGGAAGGACTGACGGCACCTCTGGCTTCCTGACGGGCCCAGCAGCCACCTGCTGCCCTGCCAGCTGGTGGCACCAGGTGCCCAGGCTGGGGAAGGTATCGGTGTTGTCAGGCTGCAGCAGAGCAGAGCACGGCCTGGGCTGGGGCCTGTCCTTCCAGTAGAAGTCAACCCTGTAGCTCTCTCCCGGTCTGAACTGTTCTGCTTATGTGTTTTCTGTTGCAGCAAAGGAAATGCTGGGAGGGGATATTTGCTTGAGGAAATGAATTGCCAGGAGAGGGCAGCACGTGCTCACAGCATCCGTAGCGTTCCTGCCAGCAGTGCTGGTGTGCTGGGTTGAGCCAGCCACCACACACTGCTTTTCTGTTTTGTCACAGCTCTTTGGCTACACGGGAGCTGTAAGAATCATTTTTTTTTTCTAGGAAACGCTTTCTTTTTGCAAATAGAAAAGAAATAAACAATGGTTGGATATAGACTTAAGATTACACTAGTCTCTTCAAGTAGTTCGAGATCATCTGTTCTTCCCTACCGATGTTAAAGGAGGTTGAGAAGTGATATGTGGGCAGAAATACACTTGAAAAGTGTCAGAGTTAAATTCATAACTTTTCCTGCTGCAGAAAGGTGTTAATGTGAATCTTAATGCAGGTACCAAAGTGCTTAAGCTCCAGCACCGAACAGCTGGATTCCACCTTCACTTACAGACTTTTATTACATATTGTCACCCCCTGCTGGTACAGATAAATACCTGCCTACAGCAAAGCTACTGTTCTGGGTTATTAATCTGAGGAGATTCCTTTCTTTTTTTTCCTAGCAGCATTGTAATGACTACTTGGTCCTGTTCTGCCAGCGCTTGCTATAATTTTCTCTTTGCCTACCTATATCCTTCATGTTCTATATAAATGTTGGGTTTTATTATTTAATCCTGTATAATAAGCTCCTGACAGTTTCTGTAGCAAAATAGCTTGATTGAAGATTTGTGTTGACTTAATCCAATAGGGATTTAGCGTCTCTTGTTTTGACAATTCAGAATGCACCATCTTCAACTGACACTTCTCCTTCTGGGTGAGAATTGTCTTTATCTTTCCTTTCAACAGCTTGTTAACTTGAGATACCTTATATTCACACCTGATGACTTTCTAACTGCAAAGTAAAAATCCTGGTTAGTCTTTGCAATGGATCGTCAGGCAGATGGGTACTTTCCACCTGTATTTAACTATTAAAAGTGAATCTACAGAGCCTGTAGTCCTGTAAATTGAAAATCCCAGTCCCACTAGGGATCTGTGTTTATCCTCAACCCTCTCACGTGTCAGTATTTTACATAGGTGGTATGTTGGAAAAGCAAGGAGAAGAATTAAGTTCTGCTGAGACCCAGGCCTCAGGAAATTCTTCTCTATACCTTATCTCAGTGCCTGTGCTGTACATCAATGGGGCATGGGTCTTTCTTGTTACCAGGAGGTGCTCCTGTGCTTGTAACTCAGAGATTGTATCACCGTGCAGGTCTGTAAGGGCCAAACTTAAGTTTCCACACAACCTTAATTCTGGCAGTTTAAGTTGCCTTTGTGTCCTTAACCTGTACGGTAGTAATACGTTGTATAAATTCAGATTAAAAACCAAACTGAAGAAACAATGGCAAAAATCCATTGCTGAGCACTAGCTACCAGCAAAGTTCCACAGACCTTTTTTGACTTGGCAAAGAGGATGGTTGGTGCCTGGTACCCTGTGTCTAGGGCAGGTGGAGGCAACAGTTTTGTCAGGGACTTGCACAGCTCTGAGAGCTGCTAGGAGAGGTTGGACAATCTTGAATTCTCTTCCTAGTCCTAGTGTTGATAAATGACCTGACATTCTTTTGAATTACTTAAAAAGTACAACCAGAACAATACTTGAGATGTATTCAGTTGATTTGCAATCCCTAGAGACCTTTGTCTGTGTTAAGTTTCAGTGGTGCGCGGATCATGTGAACTGTGTGTAGTGTTTTTTTGAATAAGTTAAACTGAGGGAAACTGTGAGCTGCACGTGCTTTACTCAGGGGAGCTCGGGCAGTTTTAGATAGTAATGAGTGTTAGGGGAGGGATGGAATATTTGTGTGGTCCTGAAGGATGTTTCTATTTTGAAAAACATCAGGGTTGCACAAATGAGGTTACAAAGCTGCTGCTTTTGCAGGGTCCTGCAGTTGTATTAAGGTAAGGGTGATTTTTTTCTTTCTGGTGAGTGTTTGTAATTCAGTAGACTTGAGTGGGCAGTGAGCCCTGAGTAAACAAAGGTTGCATGCTGTACAAAAACTAGGTGGGGAAGGAAGAGACTGATAACCAGCCTAGAGGACATAAAATTGAATTTTATAACCTAAGTCATTGGACATTATCTAGTTTAAGAAAGAGCTTTTCTTTGGCCCATATGGGGGAGGTACAAGGAACATACTCTAGGACCTACAGTGAAAGATTTGAACTACAGGTTGAGTTTCATTTTTCAAAACCTGTGTTAGTTTTGGAGCTGTTAAGATGCAGTTCCGGAGGATCAGCTGAATGGTGGTCTTGCTGGATCTGCACAGTTACGGATTCCCATGGCTGCAGTTTCATAACTCATATTTGTTGAATTATGAAAGCTCCAGACCAGTTCCGCCTGTGATGTCAACCCCGAACTTCCCTGACAGCTTTTTAATCCAGTCATGTGCCTGTGTCCGTTCTGTGATTTAGCCAGAGAGACTGCAGAGCTGCATTCTAGGGAAGCACCATGGAAACGCCCCAGCATCATTAGGATGTGATCTGGGAGCAAGAGCTGCTCCCTCTCGCTCTTTCTCTTGCACGAACGCATGCACAGATACACACAGAATCACAGAGCCATTTAGAGATCATCTAGTCCAACCCCCCTGCTCCAGCAGGGACACCCAGAGCACGGGACACAGGGTGGCATCCAGGCGGGTTTGGAAGATCTCCAGAGCAGGAGACTCCAAAGGCTCTCTGGGCAGCCTGTGCCAGGGCTCTGTCACCCAAGCACGGACACACGCATACACATGGATATCTTGGGAAGCAGGAGCCTCCTCAGTCCTCAGAAGTGTTTGACCCCAGTAGGCTGTTTTGTCCCTCTTGAACTCAGAATGGTCCAAATTTTCTGGATGCTTTAGCTTGTTGCCCTTAGGTGTGTTGATTACTTGCTTTCCTCTCACGTTCTGCAAGGTCCTGCTCCCATTTCCTTCCTCATCCTTTCATTGCTTCTGTTAGATTATCCCTTGCAACATCTCCATCCCTCCTGTAGAATGATCCCTTTACAATCCTCTCCTTCCACGACAAAATAAACAAGACAACTTGTCTCATGCTCTGTTTTCCCATTAGTCCCTTTCTCTCCCATTAGTCCCTTTCTCTCAGCTTTGTCCTTGGACGATCAGCTCTTTAAGCACAGGTCCAATTCCTACTTTGCATGTCCTGAATATTCCTGTAACACAAGCCAAATCCTGGGAGTATCTTGTTGCTCTCCTAGTGATGTTGCAGACTGATTCTGGAGGGCTTTTTTACGGTGGTGCAGAATCAGGGTCTAAATTCCAAGGAAAGAAAGTGCTGTGATTACAGATCTCTCTGATACCAGCATGTGTCTCTTGCTTGTCCTGTTAACATGAGTAGGTGAATTTTTGCGTGCAGCTCTGTCCATGTTTGAGAATACAGAGGGCAGTAAATGGATTTACTTGTGGTCCATTGTATCAGCTCATCTTCTTCAGACATGTGCCTAAGGTTTTAGTAATTTCTCCTAGTTAATTTCTCCCAATTTGCGTGTATCAAACAGTATGACAAATGTTGTTTGCTGCTATATTCCAGCCTTTCCTGTCATGCAGAAATTGGTAATTCTCACATGGCTTTGCTGCTGCAAACTGAAAATACAAATCCATGCTGCTGTAATGCTATGTCCTAAGCTCACCTTGTTTTCATCAGATTTTGATTTAATTCATGAAGTCATAGGAAATCATCATCCTTCTTTAGTTTGCTGTGCTTTCTGTTTTTAAATGAACAAAAGTGTATAACTTTGTGAATAACTTTTATACTTTTTTTCACTATTTACATGACTGTTATGGTCTGGCTGCCATCCCAAAGTTAACCCAGTGCGAAGAAACAAGGTGGTAGCTTATCAGCTGGCATTGGATGTGCTTTAGGTAAAAGCATTCCGGATACAGGCCCAGGATGGCACAAAATTCCCTTAATAAAATGGTGCTCTTTTCTGGCATAAGTTCTATGATAGAATTAGTCCAGTTGTAGATCCTAAACTGTTTTGCTGGTCAGTTCTTAAGTCCTAGATGCTTGGAAAACGTGCGTTGTGAAGCTTTCGTGCTTTTGTAGTCTTCTCGTTTCATGAGTCTTGCTATCAATTCATGACAAATTTTTTTGCTGGGTGTTTTAGATACTGTGTAACCTTCTTTAAAGAACCAAGTGGGTATAGAAATACTCAAAAAATAGGTATCTGACTTACAGGAATATCACTTGTTCAAATTCTGCTAGTGAAAGGTACCTTGGGGTCACTGGGGTGGCTGTGTAGTGAGGATGAACCGTGAGGAAGCGCTGTGACCGGGCAAGTAGGAGACTGAGCTTTGCTCTGAAACCTGGATTCTCACCCTGCTGTAGATGTGCACTGCTTGTAATTTCTAATAAACCACAAGGTGAAGAGACAGAGTTTTAACTTGACGGAAATTCAACCATTTCTTTTTTTGAAAAAAGAAAAAAAAAAAGACTGGATATTTGAGAATCGGAGCAGCAGAGTTTTGCAGAGGGAGAACATTAGATAGGCGTTAAGCAAAATAACACCCAGTGGAGGTAGTAAAAAAGGAAGGTATTTCTGCATTTTTGAGGAAAATGTGAATTTTTGGGGCACTGCCAGTTTCTAATGAGAACCAGAGTGCTAGGGTCTACATAAGCCATTATTTACAATGGTCATTGTGGCTGGCGGTTTAAAGAATAATATGAATGCAAGCATAACTTCCTCACAAACTTCTGAGAAACGTATTATAACTCAAGCAACAGAGGTTTAGTGAGATTATTCTGTTTCTTGATATGGCAGAGCTCCAGACAAATGTGTGAAGGGGGGAGCTTTAGCACCATCTGGAATCCACAAAGGCCTTCACTGCTGGCTGCCACCTTGAAACACTTACTGACAGAGAGATTTTTCTAAACCTGTTAAGCACTTTCTTAGTTTATTAAGCTTTTTCTGCAGCATAAAGTCTAACAAGGTGTCCAAGGATCAGTGAAATAATAGAATGGCTTTCAAGTGGAATTGTGTAGTGAAGTCATCTTCTAAATGCAAAGAGCTGCAAAGGAGGCAGACTGTAAAAAATTCTCAAATAGGGCGTTCTGTACCGCAGACAATTGAGTTCACACAACTGCTTGTGGTAAGAGACCATGTATAATCCTTTAAGTAATTTCATCTTCCTTTATTTGTTGTAGATTCTGAACTGGGTTTTCTTGTTGCACATCTGAGTTTGCTATTACCTGATGCTGATTTTTCATAGGAGAACGCATAACATTTAGCTTATGTCAGTGAAAAAAAAGACACTTTCCAAAGAGTATGTGTGTGTTCCGGCTGCTTATCAAGATTCCCATTTGGGGTTCTTCCTTAGCTAGAATGTGTGCTGCCAGTGCCAGATGGCACTGCTTCTGAGAGAAGAACTAGCTCTTGCTTAGTAGTACTGCTCACAAACAATACCAAATTAGCATAAGCAAATGTCAGTGAGTTAACATAAAGCCTGTGCTATTTCTGTCTTTTCTTCTTTTTCTAGGCCATGGGTGTTGAGAGTGACCAAGAGATTGTGCAGATGATTGGCACAGAGGAACATGTGATGGCTGCATTTGCTCCTAGTCTGGAAGAATGCCAAAAAGCTCAGATTTTTACACAGATGCAGGTGTGTCTTTTTCACAAGGCCAGTTGCTGTGACCTCTAGAGAGGATGGGGGCCTGGGGATTGCTGTCACAGAGAGTTTGTGTTTGAAGGTTTGCTTCTAGGGCTTGTTTTAAGCTTAATTTAAGAATGAAGTGGTGAAGCTGGAGGAGCATATGAAAGTATGAGACATCCAGGAAAGCAGGAAAACAGAAGTACAGAAGTTATCCTGTGCAAGAAATACCAGATGAAATGAAAAGAGAGTTAGCTGTTTGGGAAGAAGGTGAATAGATGGAAAGGAAAATCTGCTGTCTACTGGGGAGGCTAATTCTCTGACATAGGGGGCATGGTTTTCCTTTCAGATTCGAACCTCCTGTGTGGAGCTAGAGCATTTCTTTAACTAATCTGACTCTGAATTCAGCTGCTTCTTTACCTTCCTCAGAAAACTGATAAGAGAGTAAGAATGTGTTAATGATTGTAAAGTACTCTCAGGCATAGATGTGACTGCCACATGGTAGCGTTTCTGCCTAGGTACACTTTGCTGTTTCATTATACCTGCATGAAACTCAGCAGGTGTACAAAAAAAATTGGAGATGAAAAGTCAAAGGAAAGAAACTGAATGCTTTTGCAATTCCTTATATGTCTGCAATCCCTTTTATTTTAGTATTGTAGCAATCATGCTCTTTTACCATACCCTATTCCAGTCCACTAAACAACATCTATCAGTTGTGTCAATTGTCCAATTTTTTTTTTATCATCATCACTTAAATATTGGTATTTTTCACTTTGTCTGGAGTTTATATGATCTGTGGTTAGTGGGAGTGCATTTACTGAAGAATCCATACATCTGTCTTTAATGTGTGCATATTTCTATGGGTAAAAATTCTGATACTATCTCAAGTTAATCAATCCACTTGACAGGCATTGAAGTACATTGGAAACAAGGTACGAAGGCAGAGAATGTGGGGAGGCCCAAAGAAGACAAAGATGGAAGAAGCACGAGAGTTGCTGGCATCAACTATTCTGACACATGTTCTTGTATGTAATGTTTCATTTAACTGGAGTAAATTTGCAGCCTCATTTTCTAACATGAGGCAGTATCTCTGCCACTTGAGGCCATGGCAAATCCTATAAGTGCCCCAAATTTTTGTATACAGAAAAAATCGTTGACCCTGTTGTAGAGGTCACCAAAGTTCTTATTAAGTTTTACAATAGAGGAGAGAAAATCTAAAGTAAATGGTGAAATGCCCTTGAGTCTGGTGATCTTTTCAAGCCCACTGGGTTGGGAGCTATGAGTTAGTCTGCATTTTTCCACTGTCATCCTCTTGCCTACATTAGGACATTGTGGCACAGGAGCACTCACACTTGTAATTCTTCTGGGCAACTTTGGTGCCAAATAGGGTCAGATAAAAATTAAATATTCACAACAGGAATACTTCCATTTAATGAAAATTTGAAAGTATTCTTTCTTACAGTCTTTTAGGAAATGGCCAGACATTGCATCAGCTGCATATGGCATTGAACCTTCTGAAAGCAGAATAGGAGCTGATGGTCTTGCAGGAGTTGATCAGGATGCCATAGTGATGAGTTATGAGTGAAATTGTCTCTGATCTTCTTCGCAGAGAGGGTTCCTACAGTACAAAAACTTAATATTTATCCTGGCTGAGTGTGAGTAAGAGGACTGCAAAGTGTGGGTAACACCTGTTACACATAACATACAGGAGGGAAAAGTACAAACTTGGTAAAAATATCAAGTGATGAGGCTATTGCAAATCTTAATTGGTAAAGATTTGCAGCAGTTGGAAAATGAGCAGGAAAGAGATGGTCCCTATCAGGATCATGCAGGTGTTTGTAGCCTGTGCGAAGAGAAACTGTTCTGTATGGCAAAGTCAACATAACCTTTATGAGGTGAATTTTCTTGGCAGGAGAATATATTTTTAGTTGCTTTATAGCTAAAATAAGTAAATCATCCTCAAAGAGAAAAAAGATTGGATTAAATCAAAATTAGCCTGAATGTTTATGAAGTACTGCACCTTTGCACTGTTTATCATCCTATATATTTTTTCTACATAGTCAGGCATTATTAGCTGTAGTTGGGACCTTACTTTCATGACGTTTGTCTTTATTCTGATTTATTCTTTTTTATGTCTGTTTCAATTTCACTTAAGTATATCCCTTTCAGGGTTGCTTTTTAAGAAGGTAAAGGACACAAATGCCCTTCTTAACTCTTCACTCAGGCCAGGTTCCCTTGTAAGTGTGTGTCTTTGCCAGAGTAAGTCCCAAGGAATTGCTCCTGAAACATCAGTCTCTTTTTTTTTTGCTTGCAGGTAAAGGAATTCAATTTTCGTGCCAAGTGCATTTATACAGCAGTGATGGTGCGCAGAGTAATCCTGGCCCAAGGAGAGAATAAAGTGGATGACAGAGATTACTACGGAAATAAGCGTCTGGAGTTGGCTGGGCAGGTGGGTTTTTGCTTTTGTGCTGAGGGCTCTTTTGAGGTTTTGGTACCTCAGTTTTACCTCTACTCACTTCTACTTTTAAAAAATTTAAGGAGTACCACTGTCTTCTTGACTGAAGTTTTTCCTCTCATCTTATTGTCTTGTATGGACTTTTTCTGTATTGACTCACAGATATGCTTCCCGAGACTAGGACTGAGTTGTAACCTCGCTTCTGTGCTGAAGTATTGGGCTCACTATTGTGCTGGGTAAAAGGACAGAGCAGGGCATCATATGGCAGGGTAAATATGGCATCAGTTCTTGTTCCCTTATGACACTGTTAGTGCCATCAAGGCAGTCCTAAGATCCATCTCCCAATGTCCCTCTGTTAAGTGGCCAGGGAACATGCTGGAGCCAAGTAGGTGCCTGTTAGATCCAGGTTTACTTTAGGCAAAACTTGAGAGGGTTATTTGAATCTTTTAAACACAGGCAAGTTAACCTGGCTGACTAATGAGAGTGATTTGCATGAACTTCTCAGCTTGCCCTTGTGTTGCGGCAGTGGAGGTAGAAGGAGCAAAAACGAACTGGGGGACTGGCGATGGTCTGAGGCCTGACTGGCCCCATTGTTCTGCAGAGCGCCTGGCACTTTGCGGCTCTTGTCCGAACTGCTCTCTGTTTCGGGTGAAGGAACTAGCTAGCCCCCAGAACACAGATGTTTCTTTACCACGCATGATTATTAGATTAAATGGTTTGTGTAAATTTTGGACTTCATTGCTCTGCTCTGTATTTTTTTAAGTTCAGCTTTTGCCATTCATTATCTTCTCTGCTTGTTGATAATGCCTCCGAAACCTAAGACCAGTGTAGGCTGCAGGTTGCAGAAACTGCATTTCTGCCCCCGCCTGAATCTGTGTCCTTGGCATACAGGTTTCTGTTGTGGCACGAATAATAGTTCTTACTGCCCGGTGTGAATTCTCACCTCCTTTCCTTTTTAAGTTGGGTCCTTATATATTGCCTCTTGCCCTGTTCTCCTTGCCACTGTGCCCTTTAGCAAACCCCTGGTTGCGTGCACTTGTGTCAACACCCACAGCCCCCCCCCCCCCAATGCAAATAAGAGCAACATAGATTGAAGTGTAGTGGGGTTTTTTGGTTTTTGTTTTTTTTTTTCCCTAATATTTTAGACACAGGAAATGTAGCAGGTTAAAAAAAAAGACTTTTCTGCAAGCTGTAAGAAAAATGTCTCTGGACATGGATGTTAACAACCAAAGTTTTATTAAATTAACTGGGAAAGGTTTTAAGTGTAGATGATCATCATAGCAAAGGCAGTGTGTTTTCTGTCTCACATCAAGGACAACTGTGCAGAGAAGGTTTCTAACACTTGATTAAGAGTAGTTCTGGCTCCCTTGTCATATTTTAAATGTTCATTTCAAGCTGGGGTTTGAATTCCTGATTCCAATTGTTATCAGTATAATACTAATTTGATGGGATGACAAACTGAAAAGTGTGAAGAGGTTTTATTTTGTCATCTTCTAAATATTTATTTTTAGGTAAAGTTTGTGTAGGTGAAATGGCCTATGCTTTTTTTTTTTTTTTCCCCCTCTCTTTTTTTAATGCCAGTGTGTTTCTGGAATTTAAATCCTGTTGCTTTAAAATTTGAATAAAGAAAAAAAAAGAGAAAGATTCCCATGTGAGCAGAAAAACATAGCAGTCTAAACAATGTAAAGACATAAAAGGCATTGTGTTTATAAAAATGTGTGAAAACAATAGCTGCTAATTTCACACCCCATGGGACAAGAGAGTATGAAATGTGCTTTAGCTTTAGATAACAGAGTTGTATCCACTAGCCAAGCTGGTTTACAGAGCTTTCTCTTAGTCTTTCTGCCACTAGAGGCTTGGCAGGCCAGGTGCCAGCAGAGGTGTTAGCAAAACCTACTGATTTCAGGCTTAATCTTTTCACCTACCTTTTCTCTTTCCTTAATGTGTTCATTATTTGCCGAGCATTACTCTGTTCTTTGTGGCTTTTTTTCCCTCCCCTTTTTTTTTTTTTGTTTTTTTTTGTTTTTTTTTTTCTGTTTCTAATGCAGCTTGCTTTGTATGGGTGAGATATGGAACAGCACCAAAATCCGGCACCCTGGAAAGCAAGGGATTTCTACCCTGTGACAAAAGAATAGCGCCTTGACTTCAGAGATTGCCTAATCCCAGCTGTTCTGATAATATAATTAAGGCTGCCTAATGTCTTTAATTTTGCAACCAGTTTGTGTGAAAGGGAGAATTTGGCACTCTAAAGGCTTAAACGCTAAATAGCAATCTCAAGGCACCTAATTAGAATTCTCTGACATTAAGCTAATTGGTGAAACTGTATTTCAGCAGCTTAACTTCTTTATTAATTTTTCTTAGGATTTTCAATGAAAATCTATTGATGAGCTGTCAGTATTTTTTTTTTCTTAAATATAATTTGCTCTCCAGTTCTCCTGTCTTAAGCAGACTGAAAGGCCCTGGACTAACTATGAAATCCCTTGAATATTATCACTGGCATTCCATCCCTTTTCTTTAATCACTTACTCTTGACCTAAATAATGTGGTTATTGTGAGACTCTGCCTTGCAGAGAGTCAGAGCTCTTGCAGACAGGCTGTGAGGGAAAACAGCAAAGTCTGATGCTTCTCAGCAAGCATTAGCAAGTTGGTGTGCTTGGCATGTAAGTTACTTTATTAGTTTAGGGAAAAGGAAATAAGGGCAGGTTGTCTTGTTGTAGGAGAAGGAGACTTCGGCAGTTTTACGGTCAAAAAATCAGATATGGAAGTATTATCCTGTACAATTTCTTTTTATTAGATGTTCCTCTAAGTCCTTCTCTGAAACTTGTAAAGGTGAAATATATACCATGATTAATTTCCACACAGTCTAGCTCTTAAATAACAAAATTATCAGCCATCTAAAAGCTGTGCACATCTCTTTCTTCCTTTTACTTTTTGTCTCTTCCTGTTTGAAATACATCCCTCAGTCTAATTTTTGGAGACTTCTGTTCATTCTCCTGCCTGGCTGTGGAAAGTGATGAAATGATGGAAGCTAAGAAGGTTTTTTAGAAGAATGGATTGTTGCTCCCTAGTTAAGCTAGAATTTTGCAGCTAAACCGTTCTTTGTCATGTGTGAGGGACAAGGTGGCAATCAAGTACGTCTTTCCAGTTTACTTCTTAAGAATAGGCTGAGGCTTGAGAAAAATTAAGTAAATCAGAGGTGTGCCATAACCTTTTACCTTTTTTTTTTTTCTCCATAAAGTTACTTAAACAGAATAAATTACAATACTTGCTCATATCACATAGGAATAGTACTGGGCAGGAGGGATTGGTGGTGAGCTGATATATAACATCCTTGGGATCTATGAGCATTGAACTGTCTCGATACCCATTTGTACAGAGTCACTACAGGGCAGCAGTCAAGCTAGATCCTTCCAGGACTGGCAGAGTGGATTACATTTTAAAAAAAAATTGTTGTGTAAAGTTCAATCTTTGTTACCATTTTCATCCTCCATTCTTCCCTATTGATGAAGGACATATGTGTGTTTTCTTTTTCTGAATAATGGGATCCTCATTCCTGTCAGTCTTTGAGGAGATCACACAAGGATCCTCTTGTGTAGGGGCTTTTGCACCTCCCCTTTTGATCAGATGAGGGTTTTAATCCTTGGCAGTTGCTGTGACTTCATCAGTAGGTCCAGTTTATGGTCAGCATCTCCAAATGACTTGGTTAGCCCAGCTGGACATGTAGGTGAAAGAGAACAACTAAAGCTCATGGTCCAGCCTATTAATAGAGGCATTTTTAGACTTGCCCACATGTGGAGCTGCTGTAAAATAGCATTTCAGTATAAGATTGGCACACTTTGGAGTTTACACTGCTCGCTTGCAAAACTAATCACTGTGAGCACTTACGTTTGCATTACGTGTTATATTTTAAGCACTTTGGGACACTGCAGGGTGACTGCAGGGAGAGGTTGGGCAAGTTGTAAAAGCAAAGCAAAATAGCAAATAAAAGATCCCAGGTTGTGCAGCTTTTCCCTTTTATGAATGTATTAAGAACTAGAAGTAATTAGTATGCATAGTAATATACATATGCAGGAAAAAAGTGACTTAAATTATAGTGCTTTTAAGGAGATGTATTGCTGTTTTTTTTGGTGGTGGTGGTGCTTTGTTTTGTTTTCTCCAGTTCTACCTGTATTAAGTAGCTTCTTTGTATACGGCCCTCCTGCAGCGCCCTGTCGGCCCCTTGGTTTAGGGGGCGATGTGGGAGGGCACTGCAGTTTGCACATACTGGAGAAGGGTGGAAGGTGCAGAGCTCTCCACAGGACTCTGCACATGGGGTGAGTGTCTATCCCCACGTGGTGACCTGCAGAAAGTAGCTGGATAACAGTTTGAGCGAGACAGCTGGCTACGGCACCCGAGACCTGCACTGTCAGCTGTCAAGAGCAGAGGTTGTTGCTGAGCCAAAAATAGAGTCCCTTTTGGTTGTACCTGTGCAGAAGCTGTGGTATCTGCTCACCTGGTCTTGCAGACCCTGCCTTGCTTCCCCTCGCAGCCTCTTGCAGGGGGCCCTCTTGTCTGTTTTGAGAAGCCCCTGGGAGCTCAGCTCTCAACAGGGCTGTGTGCGCCGGGAGGTTAAGGCATCGTGGCTTTAGGAAGGAAGGGCTGATGAGCAGCATTCATGTAAGGTGGGGGAAAACAGCTAACAAAAGTTAGTGTGGGTGTGAATGTGTGTGTTAGATGTTGCGGAGCAACGATCAAAGTAAACCAAAAAGGGATGAATGAGTAGGCTTACGCCATTCTTTTTAGTGTGCTTTTTATTGTAAGTTCTATTATATTGCATTTTGTTTTAATAAGGCAAAAAACTTGCGAATACATGAGGTGAGAAATAAAGAAAAATCTTTTTTTCGAACTGATCAGAAACATAAAGTTACAAATATATCTGTTCATTTGTTTTTTTCCCTGCTTTTTCCAGACCTGGAAAAGTATCACTTTTCTTTTAACCCTTTTGTTTTGTATTTCCAGCTTCTTTCTCTTTTGTTTGAAGATTTATTCAAAAAATTTAACTCTGAACTGAAAAAGATAGCTGACCAGGTAATCCCCAAGCAACGAGCAGCTCAGTTTGATGTAGTAAAGCATATGCGTCAAGACCAGATCACCAATGGCATGGTCAATGCCATTTCCACAGTAAGTAATTTTGTCTACATTCTAGTATGTAAAGTTTTTTTCAGCATGTTGAATGATGGAAAAGTATGAATTTTATTTTGATGGCTCCACTTGCTTTGGTCATAGAAGCAAATCTCAATTTAATAGTCTTTGTAGATCATAATTGCAAAAATCTCTATTTGGTAGAGCTTTAGGATCATTGCTTGAAGGATCACTCATATCAAAGCACTTTTCATTTCACCGTTTGCTGCCAAGTGATGTTTGAAGTGTTTGTGAAGAAATGATAAAAGAAGCAAATTTAGAACACGATAGTGTTCGTATTTATCTAACTTGTTGTCTTCCAGGTTCTGCTTTCTTATTTGGTTCATGGTGTTTTTTTATTATCTGGATTTACCCAGGGTCAAGCTGTAATGTATGCCCAAATGGTGTTTTAAAAACAGCAATAATCTACCATGAATGGAAAACTTTTGAAAAGAAAAAAAGCTGAATTTTGAGCCCTTTTAAGATGACTGCGTTTTTATTTGTTTAATAAGAGAAAGTTTGCAGACTATGAAGTAGCACCCCTCTGCTACATTAATAACTGATACTGACTTATTTAACATAGGGAGAGCTGCTAAATGGCACATTACTGCAAAATTTTGTAGTAATCAAGCCTCAAAGTGTTTGTTTTGGGTAGACTTTAGCCTGTGTCTGCATTTTAGTAGAATAGATATTTTCATTTGTGCTGGCGGACAAGAACAAAAATAAAATGATGGACTTTGTCTCTTATCTTAACACATCTGTAACACCAGATTGTTAGATGCTTCCTGAAATCTAGCTACAAGTCTGTAAACCACGTTGAAATCCATGGATTTTTAAGAAATTAGATTAGTCTAAGTATTTTAGTGGCTGGTAAAAAATTGTGCAACTCATTTTTTAATCTTTGGAACTCTTGAGATGGCGTTTTTGCTTAGCATGAGACTGAGGTTTTTCTTCAGTTCTTGTAAACAAAATTAACTCCACAAACTGCATCCAAAACCACCAACAGCTTGTTGCTTACAAATCCCAGTGTTCGAGCTTATCACTGTTTAATTTTGTGAGTGCCCCAAATGTAGTTAAATCTCTACGGTGCACATAACCGAAACAATTGACAGATTTGTTTCTCTAAATGCTAGTGCTTCTTCTTGCTGGTGCCAGTTTTTCCATTTGGACTGACAGAGATAAATCTGCAAACTATTCGGTACATATTGTAAAGTCTTCCTTCTTCCACTATCTTAGGACGTGTTTTTTTTTTTTTTCCTGCCACATAAGCAGTTAAACACCATCTGCTCTTAAGCATTGAAAACAATTTCTCAAGAACAATGCCCAGTGCATACTATGCAGGAGATTAAGCAAATACCACAAAAATCATTCTTGGAAGCAGCAATCTCCAATCTCACCAGAACGCTTCAGTGATAGCCTCAAAGAGCATGAAATAACTCTGCAGATTCCTAATTACAGCAGCAGCCTGCAGAGGAATTCATACCACCACTCTGTCAGCAGTGGTGTTGACTGTAGGCCTAGTAATTTCAGGAAAGTGTAGACAACTTTGATATCAAATTTCTCTAGCAAACACAGCTGTATTCCTACCAAAACAATCATGAATGAGGTAGAACTGAAACAGTTTATAGATTGCACTGTAGAAGTGTATTCTACAGAGGAGACCTCAATAAGGACATCAGGCCATCTTCAGAGAGGAGGAACTTTGGAAGAAAAAGGAATGTCCACAGAGGTAAAATAGAAAAGAATTTTGCTTAGATACTAAGTTAAGTATCGAATTACCCGATTAGGGACAAATGATGAAGAATCTTTATGTGGTTGAATGTATTATAGCAAAAGTATGTTCTGATCTGGAAGAGCAATTATTTTATTTCAACTTTTTAAAAATACATATTCTATGCTAGTATCTAATCACTAGCAGATTATATGCAGGTGGGTCATTAGAAAGTTTTATATAAATGGGCAACATAAGGTCATGCAGTACAAAATACTCCAAAGATACGTAGTGTCCAAGCAAGGATAAACTATTCTCAATTTTTTGAAATACTGATCTTCTTCTACAGGGAAATTGGTCTCTGAAAAGATTCAAAATGGACCGCCAAGGTGTGACACAAGTATTGTCCCGCTTGTCTTACATATCTGCGCTGGGAATGATGACTAGGATCTCTTCTCAGTTTGAAAAGACAAGAAAAGTGAGCGGTCCTCGATCCTTGCAGCCCTCGCAGTGGGGGATGCTCTGCCCATCTGACACTCCTGAAGGAGAGGTAAAAAACTTGTTTTTTGCTGTTAGCATTTCTCTACTTCCCCAGGGATAGAGGCACATTTTATGCTGAAGTAAATGGTTCTCCATCAGAGGAAGAATTTTGCTGAGGAGGTTTCTGGATGGATTACCCTCAGTCTGATCGCATAACTCATTTCTGTTCTTGCACCCCATCTAATTACATTATATCCCTCCTTACTCTATTGCCTTTTTTCTCCTACTGGAGTGGAGTGGCTGAAAACTGTGCACAGAAATCACCTGAAAATGGTATATAAAATAATAGTATACTAATAGAAGAATTTTTGGTATCTTTTGGTGTCTTGAGTCATAACAATTAACTCTAATAGCTTATATTTTAATAGTATTACCTTTGTCATAAAGTTTATGAATAATTAATATATTTAGTCGTGTTTTGTCTTGGAGAATCATGACTTAAGATTATGTATTGCGCGTGTCCAAATTTTCTCATACCATTGCATTTATTTCCTTAGTTTTCGGTCTAAATTATGCAATATTCTGTTTCTATGTAACTGTTACCGCTGAAGAGAGAAATATATGTTATAAATGTTTGGATCATTTAAGAACTACAGTTTTGTGCTTTCTACTAATTCTTATATGCTAAAAGATTACATTTCAGTGTGATTTAGAAAATTAATTCCTTTTTTCCTAATTTTCAATAATGTTAATCTGTATCATTTTTTTCCACTTATGCTTGACTTTTTTAATGTCTCTCATAAATAGAGCATTTGGAAAAAAATGTTGATAGTAAAATACTTTTACTTTAAAATAACTGGTGGACTTTTTTTATTGTATTTTCTTACAGGCTTGTGGTTTGGTTAAAAACCTTGCCCTCATGACTCACATTACTACAGATATGGAAGATGGCCCAATTATTAAACTAGCTAGCAATCTTGGAGTGGAAGATGTCAACTTGCTCTGTGGTGAAGAACTCTCATATCCAAATGTGTTCCTTGTTTTCCTTAATGGTATGGAACTTTTTAGCAATCTGTCTCCATTTGGCTATTGAGTGTTGGATGGTTTTTGAAGACTAACTCTCAGTTTTTGAAGTGTGGTGAACTTCAGATGCATGTTTCCACGTGAAGATGACTTCAACAGTAAATATTTTGACAGAGTTAGATAGGGCAGGCAGACTGGATGATGTATTTAGTTGCATGTAGCTGTGTCCTCAGAACTGTTACTGCAAATGATTTTAGCTGGAAAAGAGAAGGTTTTTTAAGTTTCACATCTGTTCCTAACGCTTGCATGAATAAGTACTAAAAAATATGAAAGGACTGCAGAATAATCTGCTACACGTTTTCTTTTCCTCCTTTTTTTTTTCTAGCCATTAACCAAGTGATTTGCCCTTCACAAAATACTGTTTAAAGAGAATAGTACCCCTAAACTTGTAACAACTTCAGTTTGCAAATTCAAAGCTGCAGTTACAGGACATATTTTGTTTTACTGCAATCTTTTTATATTTTTATGCCTATTCATGCAAGTGTGCTTAAAAACAGAAATAAAACATGAATTGCCTTCAAAGTTTAACAATGCTGCTTTCTCTGAAAACTACCTTTTAAAGGAAAACTTGCTTTGTGAACATTTAGAAAAAAATACACCTTGGAAAGCAGGCTGCTACCTCCTTTCTTGTCTTGATTTGTTTAGATGGATGTTCTGACATATGTGCCTTGCCATCTGCACGCTCCTGTTCCTTTTACAGCCAAACTTTAACCTTTCTAAATCAACAGTTAGTAAGATATCACATTTCAAAATACTGGCATTTCAAATACTACCACTGTGATTTTAGAATGGCCTTTTGTCGACAGTATCCACCTCCAGGGACTAGTATTTAATGTCTTTCATGGTGAATTAGTTCTCCATTTACCTTCAAATTAAACAATAGTTTCTCGTCAGTAACAAGTAACAGTAACTGCCTCTTTCCAGTAACAAAAAAGCAGAACTCGAGCCAAAGCCTATCCGTCGCTCTGCCCCTCTGTAACAATCTGGTCAAGGTAAGCTTCAGTGAAGCCACGTGAATTGTGGCTGTTTGGTTTTACAGTCCAAAGGGGAAAAGAGAGTGCTGGATGTATTGGACTCATTTTGTGGTATGAAGCAAAGATCAGCCATGTTCCCAAAAGTACATAATTGAGTACCAATGAAGCAAAGTCATTTGCCCTTTCAGTGTTTTTAATGCTAAACGCATCCAGACTTACAGATGACTGTCTTGTGGCAGGTTTGAACTTGTGACCTACGAGGGCAAAAAATCTCTCAGTACAAATCCCTTAAGCTGTAAAAGCCGTTTGGATTGTCTCATAAACCCCCTAAACTATCAAGATCCTCCTCCTCTCTAAAGAGCTTTTTTTTTTTTTTTTAATATGACACAGTCTTGCTTTTATTTTACATTCTGAGGTGACTTCAGCTAGATGACTCTTTAAAAAATATTTCTGTTCTGTTGTCTGTTCATCATGACTCAGAATACTTGAACGCATGCTAGCGTGCCCTGCTAAGATAAAATTGTTCGTTGAAATTCCTAAAGGAGAAATTCTGGTGCAGCTGTGAATGATGACCTCAAAAATATCAAAGCTTTTAAAAATTTCTGACAAACCACTGTAACTTGGCTGGCTTCAACAAGCCATTCCTTGGTCAGTGCTTGGAAGGCTTGGATCCCTTCTTAGTGGAGCTGAAATTCCAGGCTTCAGAAATGTTGTTTGCTTGTACCCTAATTGTTGAATAGGCATGTGAGCAGGAATGCATTTGAAGAGAGGTGAACAAAGCACTCCACTTTGTTTCAGGAGCTATTTGGAGATAAACAGATAGATGATCTGTGAAGTTCTGAGGCTTTTTTTTTTTTTTTTAAATGTTTATTGAAAGGAGGCAATTGTAATCTAAAATCCTTGCAGCTTTTGTTAACAGAATACTTGTCTTCCTTATCAAGGCTAAGGAAACATGGGGGAAGAGTGAAATTTTATGATGACAGTGGTTATTTGCAAGAAGTGGGAATTATGCCTTGCATGCTAGACATATCCAGAACTTACAGGGAGTTTTGGATATGCAAAACATGAACCATGAATGTGCTGTCTTTCTGCATAGGTAACATCCTCGGTGTCATACGTGATCATCAGAAGCTGGTCAATACCTTTCGGATCATGCGTCGAGCAGGGTATATCAATGAGTTTGTTTCCATCTCTACAAATCTTTCTGACAGATGTGTCTATATTTCCTCTGATGGAGGGAGATTGTGCAGGTAAGTGTGTCATCAAAACTATCTCATCCGTATCGGTCCTTTATGCACGTAAAATACAGAGGATTGGGTGTACAAACCTAAGCACGTGACCTGTATTCGACTGCAGCAGGGCTTGAGAATCTCTTTTCTCCGTAACACTGGTTTAAGGCTGACAGATCAGGGAAACATACTGTGTAGTCAATTATTAAAAAAAAAAAAAAGAAAAATCCAAATGAATAGTTTTAGATTTAAAGCAAGTTGGAACAAAATGTTGCTTCCCTCTTCTAACCAAAAAGGAAGAAAAATCAGCCTGATGTGCAATGATATCCTCTGTCCTGAGAGTTTGGGGTTTTTTTTCTCTTCCTGTATAAAATACCACAGTCCAGAAGCAAGAAACTAGCAGTTTACTCACCCGATATCCCATTAACTTTGATACCACATTGTAGGATCAGAAGCTGTTATCTGCCTTTAGATAGGTTGTCTTTACTCCTTGTGCAACGTTTTCTCTGATGCCTGCCTGTTTACGGTAATAACAAGGAAGTAGCTCTCTCAATTTTGATTTATTTCTTTGTTTCCCTTTACTAGGCAGGGAATGTTCTGCTTTGAAATGGTTAATGTCTGTATAAGCTGGAGAGTGTGCCTGAATAACAGTCACAGCACAGAGGAGAACAGGAAGGAGTTGGATGGCTAAAAGAGGAAAGGCTGGAATATAATGATATTTTGAGGCAGAAAATTAAATTGTACTATAGTAAGGCACTAGAGACGCACAGGGGCTGCATTGTCCTAAATTATTTGAAATTGTAGCATCTCTGAGCCCAAACAATTGAGCCTAAAGGACAACACGTAACAGATGAGCCGAAAAAGAGATTGGGGAGACAGAATGACTTAATCTGTACATATTTAAGCACTGACTGGTTGTATGCATGCTGTAGAACAAGTAACAGTCAAAACTAAAGTTGACATTCCTCCTCATTCATTAACTGAAAGTCCAAAGAGAGCACACTGAATGCAGTCTGGAGATCTGTAGAGGCCCCAGGATCTTACACATATGAGCTGTCAGTTGATCATACCTGGTCAAGACACCCAGGCGTAGGAGTGGATTAAAAGGAAGGGAAATCTCGTCTTCAGTCAGGGCTAATACTGGTCATTCTGCACATCTGGGATGCAGCGAAGCTTCCGATACATGTTCCAACTTAGGAAAGACAAGTGAAATCATGTGGATTTCCAGGAGTTCACCAAGTTTGCTTTGTGACCTCCCTCCCGCCCAGCAATTGTTCACATCCCCCTCTTAACCACTTTAAAAGGCTCATTAGTCTTCAAACAGTTATTTAGACTTCAGAGCAGACTCCACAAGTATCTTGTAGCTGTTTGCTGCGCTTTATAAGAGCAACTTGTCCAAATAGCAACAGCCCTTGACGTTTCATTCTCACATGCCATCCTTTGTGTCCGTGTTTCCTTGCGGTAAGGAAGCCTTCAGAGATCCATGTGCTGTTCAAATTTATGGATTTGTCTGGTGCAAGCCCATAGTAAGTGCCTATACTTTGTATCTGTATCTTGTAAGTAACAGCAAAAAAAACACAGCAAAATGCATTCTTGCACAACTGCTCAACTGGAGTCCCTAGAACTTTATGCTGTTCTTAGCCTTGTAGATTGAGAAGGCTTAATTCTTCCAAAGTCATTGATAAAAAGAGCAGGTGAAACTTAGAAAATGTTTAAGAGAATGTTAGCTGAAGATTGGGGAAAAAAAAACATCTGCCTCAAAATAGGAATCTTAGTGCTCTTGGTATAATCTTAAATATGGTGAACAAAGTAAATTAGTTCAGGAAATCTGTGTATGAACCCAAAATCTGTATATTCCAAACTGACAGTGTTTATTGACTCTATTTATGTGGCTGCATCAGTTAAAGGTGAATAAATTGTAAAAGTGATTGTAAGCATTATATCATTAGGTGGTGTATGCAGTGTTCTTATCCTCAGTACAAGAGCACAAGAGCAGTTACCTACCTGCCTGTGTATTTGCTATGACATTTCTTTTTTTTTTTTTTTTTTAATTGTAGACCTTACATAATTGTAAAAAAGCAAAAACCTGCAGTTACAAACAAGCATATGGAAGAACTGGCTCAAGGATACAGGTAAATAGCTTGGGTATATTACATTCATCTTCAGATCAGTTTGTAGATATTAGGTGTATCTACTTCAGTCACTCCATTGTTTTGCAGGGTTATTTAGCTATGTCAAAAAGTCTGCTTTCCCATGTTAATTAGTAGTCAGTATCAGAGTTTTTTTTTTTTTAATCCAATGAAAAAGAGACTAGTCTTTGTGCGTTTTAGTGATATGAAATTTGGTTATTATGTAGAATATATACAGCACAGCCTCATCTTTCCACAGGCTTGGAGGCCCAGTAAAATGTTACACTTCTACTGAAAATTGAACACTTTTTCGGAATATCACCATGACCACCATAAACTAAACACATTGAGAGTTAGTTTTGAGACTACTGGAAAAAATTGTTTTTGTATGTTTAAAACCTCCCATATTTATACAAAAGCTTTTAGATTTAGCTTTAAATATGTATTGCAAAATTATCACAAAAAACTTACACTTGCCTTTTTTAACAGTGGTGATGTGTGCATTTAGGCATGTTTTACTAGGTTGTTCAAATAGGTCGCATCAGTCAGTTTGACTGTGTCAGAGAGGCATGAGCAAAGGGTTTCAGTGAAAAAAAACAGGCAATTTTCTTTTAAAGATCAAAATCCACAGAGGTTTTCATGCAAAACTATTTCTCCATTTAACTACTCATTACATTCCTCCAACATATGTAGCATTTATTTTTTCAGAAATAAAGATTTTTTTCAGAAATATAAGAAAGGACAATATTTTTAGTGAATTTTATTTATGTATTTAACTATAGGAATTTTGAAGACTTTTTGCACGAAGGCCTTGTTGAATATTTGGATGTAAATGAAGAAAATGACTGCAACATTGCACTATATGAACATACAATTAATAAGTAAGTATGTGATTAGGTTAAGCACTGATATAGAAAAATTGTTCTGTGGACCTCTAATGGACCAATGGGAAGAAATGATCCCAAGATAACTGTCAGAAGTTTAGGAAATCCCTGTATTGTCCATAAACTTGTGTGACTTAAGTAATTGCAATTAATAGTGCTGTAAGAATCTGAATTTGCTCCTTATGAGAACATCACTCTTTGTGTTTACAAATAATACTCCCTGTCTTTTGGTGTTGGTTTGTGTACCCCCTTCCCTGCTGATCATCTGGAGTTTTAAAAAAATGCAACCATCGTGGTACAATTGTAAGTTGTGTTTATACAGCTGATAAGATCCATTAGTGTGAGGTATCCCATTGACATCCCATTCCTGCTATTGTAATGCAGGCTTCTTTTAGCTAGTTACCTCTCTTTACCATTCCAATCCAAATAAGTGCTTTTTTTTTGGAGGATTTGCATCTTTTTAATATGTTCGGGTTCTTCCTTATCCATTTGTAACTCTCTTTTTTTTTTTTTTTTTCAAACACATGGAGTTGTCTTCCTTTCTAGGGTTCATTTCCAGCAGTGGTATTTTAACTTGCAGAAATTGGACTGCTCTGTAAACTTTGATGGCCTTTCCTTAGCCACTGTAAAATACATTGTTAGATATTAGGATCTAATTATTTTGCATCTTCCTCAAGTAGGATCGACTTCAATGGAAAAGCATTTGTGCTGGATTTTATCCTATCTGAAAATGTATATGTTAACTGCATGTACCAGGACCTTCTGAAGAAATTCTTAGCCTCACTGCCAGTGTGTTCTTAAGGCGGCACCTTATTTTATCATTTGATGACAGTGTCCGTAATTCTGGGAGGTTCTGCAGAATGGGAGAGGTGTCCATGCTCTAAGCTTACTGATATCTCTTGAGACCTCTTTGGAATGGCTTTTGGGATTCAACCACTCTTGTTTTCTTAGAACAGATCTTAATTGAGCATAGCTGATTTTTTTTTTTTTTTTTTTCAAGTGGAGAAAAGTAGTGGTTGCCCTCTGGCCAGCTGGGGATTTTTAGTGCATTTGTGATTTATACAGATGTGTGGGACTGCTAGATAGCTTAATTAGACTTGCTCCTCAGAGTTTTAATTTACCAGTACATATGTTGTTAAGTTTCTGCTGCTCCCTGACTTCTTTAGTCTGAATATATAGAATAATTCTTTAGCATTTTAGGGATTGTGATGTTTTGTCAAATCTTTTGAGTATTGGCATAACAAAGATTTTTTCTCCAGTCTTTTTTTTTTTTTTTGCAAAGGCTTAAAGTTTAGTAATCAATTTAATGTCTTTAGTTCCAAAAAAAAACAATAAACCTGCAAGAAGTTGAGTACTGGGCATTGAAGATAGGCTTTTCAAAGAGTGCAGTGGGTTTAGGTATGTTGGAAGAGCAATGTATGCCTAAATCCAAGTTCTGTTTAATAACTGCAGAATATCATGAAGATATGTGTTGGGTGGGTTTAGTTTTAAATTGTCTTTATTTCAGAGTTCCCCATTTCCTGATTACCTATCTTGATTTAAAAAACAGAATTGCTCAAGACTTGTGTTGCTCTACACTCTGTCCTCAGTTATCCCTGTATGCCAGGGCTAGTTAACTCCACTGAGGCAAGATAGAAGAGATTGTGCCTTGTCATCTGTCTGTACTCCATTTCCATATATTTTTATTTCTCATTGGTAACACCTATAAACAACATAATCTCTTCCAAAATACTTACAGAAATTAGCAAGTGATGTTTTACTGTGCCATATCAGCCATGGCATTGGATGTTGTTTGGACACAATGTGTTCTCTCTGACTAATGTTATATAACCTTGAAAAGATAAACTTTTTCTTTTTCCCCCAATACCTGATTATCTCTTGTTCCTTCTTCTCCCATCTCCCCTGCAATTCCTAGTTTTCCGAGATAACTAACTGGATGCAGAGGACGCTTATTACATGCAAAGACATTCCTTAAGGATGTTTTTACCGTGACTTAACTGCATAAACTGCTTTATTATCTACCTGAGTCCCCTCAAGTTGTTACCTAAAAGCTTTTTCTCCCTGGTGGAACATTTTATACTTGTTTTTTTCATATGGGAATACTAAAACAGCAACAAAAAAAAGTTGATTAAAGAGCATAGTAAATCCATGTTTTGAGGTCTTACTGACCGGTGGCTTGAACAGGGGTAAATTGGATTGGTAACTGCTAAAGTAAATGAAAGATAGTTCACGAGTCTGTTATAATTGGTACTCTTTCTTTTAAGAGATACAACACATTTGGAGATTGAGCCTTTCACACTTCTTGGCGTCTGTGCTGGGCTGATTCCGTATCCTCACCACAACCAGTCCCCGAGAAACACCTACCAGTGTGCCATGGGGAAGCAAGCAATGGGTAAGACTTTTTTGATTCCTGTTTGGAGGGTTAGCTTGGTTTTTGAGGCTATACAGGGAAAGTGACAAAGCAGAGAACTTCTTTCTTCCCTAATTTATGTAGAAACTTCACTAGAAGAAAAAAAGCACATGCTTCAGCTTAGGGAAAGTAAGGAGAAATTGCCTCTAAAAAAGGGAAAAAAAAAAAGGAGTAAAAAAGGAAAAAGTGTAAGTCAGTTTTACAAAGTGCGTCTCAGTGTTTCAAAAGAAAATTTGAAGAAACTGGCACTGCTGGTGTTTTTGTTAGTTTAGTTTTTGTGATAGCTGCCATGACTTTCAAGTTTTCAGCATAGCTGGAGGATTGGCAGAGTATGGTTGGTTGGTTTTTTTTCTTTCTTTTTTTTTCTTTTTATGCTGCTATGTGTAGTGAGTTTCCAGACAAAAAGAGTAAAAAAAGTGTTCGCACAAAGAGAGACAGAGAGTGACAGAGAATGCAGGGAGAAGAGACTTTCCCTGAATAATTGAGTAGTTGTCTTTAAGGGGGGGGGGGAGGGAAGGTTATATTGACATTATATAGTGGAGGAATGAAAATATGAAAGAGTGCTTAGTTACTTGATCACTTCCCCAGCCAGTAGTTTAGATATTAGGCTTTTATTTGTTTGTCTTGGATGCTGAGGGCAATTATTGGCCTCCCAGCAAATGACTGAAACCAGGTTCATTTCCCAATTACTTAATAATAATATTTAATAATTTATTAAAGCGATGTGGTAGATGGCCAGTATAAAAACAAAGCAAAGCACACCGAGAGTGCTGTTCATTTGTGGGTGGGTTGTCAGCGCGACGTAAGTTGCGATCCTTGCTGTAGCGCCGGTGCTCGGGCCGCGTTAGCGCTGGCCGCGGGCGCTGACGCAGTCGCCAGCGGAGCCGCGCGGCCCGCGGCGGAGCCGCAGCGAGTGCCACCGAGACGGGGAGGCAGCAAATGCGCCGAGAGCCGCAGCGGCCGTCCCAGCGCTGTGTCCTGCGTCGGCAGCTCGTGCGCGAGTCGGCAGCCGCGGCAGGAGGAAACCTGGCGCTCCTGCTGGGCTAAGCAGCCCGCGCCGCGTCCCCGCCGCTCGAACAGAGCACCTTTTGTGAGGCCTCGCCGGGAGCGTTCGTGGCAGAGGCACTGCCTTGCGCCCAGCCCAGGGGCTCAATGCGTCCAAGTAGCAGAAAGTAGCAACAGATGCATTTCCCTCCTGAAAAAAATAAAAGAAATTAGAAACAAGAAAAGGGGAAGCAAGAGGGGGATGCACTCTTCTTCCTTACAGTTCTCCCCGTGCCATTATCTTTCCCCCACCCCCGAGTCTCTATTTTATGACTATTAGTCTCAGAGCGTTTGGTTAGTTGCCACACACAGTTAAGCAGGATCAGTGTGTACAGAAAGCCAATTCAGTATCTGTGGAGTTCTTTTGTAGTTTGCTGTGTGAAGGTTTTTTTCCCGTTTTGTTTTGAGTGTCATTTGCAATTCATTGTCTGTGTTTTCTGAGGTTGGTGTATTCAGCTGCTTTGACCCTAGGTCTTGCACATTTAGCTCCTTGGATACAATCCTCTGACGTTCCTGCTGACGCTAGGAACACAAAAGCCATTGAATATCTTTAGCAATAAAAAAAAGTCTTTGTTTCGGTTTGTTATGACAAAACACCTGACTCAAAGAATAAGCAGCTAGATAAAAGTATGTTTTAAAAGTTGGCACATGACCTGGGCTGTATTTCACTGTGCCTGAAGTATCTGCAAACACCTTAACCTGTTATTACTAACTGTTTAAAAAAAAAAAAAAGTTGCAATATATAGGAGCAGAAAGATATTTCTGTACAGCTGCTGATCAAGTAAGACCTAGAGGATATTTCAGAAGTGGTTTGAACATAATGTTTTCTCTGTTGGTATGTATGAGGAGACGCAGAGCAGCACTTCAGAGCTCCTGTGCTTGTTTTTATGTGACTGTCCACCCTTCCCTTCTGCATCCCCAGGTCGCAGACTGGCCCCTGGGTCTCTGTGTGGAAAGGCTCATGGCCAAGTCCAGCGGGTCACTCCCCAGGATGTCAAACCCTGGGGACACAGAGAGAGCCCAGGGGCTTCTGCTCAGAAATACAGCCTCGTGTTGCTCAACACTGACCCCCTCTGACCACATCGAGCATCTGTGCTGATAGTTTTGGAGGGTCTTGGTGCTCTTTTTTTCAGAAACAGCCATCGTAGGGGAAGATGTGAAGGCCCAGGTAAATGAAGGGCCATCACCGGTGCTTGCAAGGGGGTCCATAATGCAGTATCACTGACAGATAATAAATATTAAAATACGAATGTTCTGCAGAGTAGTATGTAAAACGTGCTCTGAAAAATGTCTTTCATGCTCAGAGTGAGTCATCTTGCTTCAGGATGAGGGCTGTGCTTAGTAAGCAGGCTGGGCTTCAGTGAAGGGATGCGAGCCCACATTGTGATGGTGCAGGAAAATCCACTGTGTGTTGCAGGTCGTACTGTGAGACTTGGAGTGCAGTAAGATGTGGTGGCAAATACACCTGTTACTGCAAGGTCCTCTGCTAAAGGGTGACTTTTGAGTGCAAAGGTAACAGAAGTTCTGTGTCTGAGAAATATTCGAGGTTAAAATACAAGAACTTCTGCTGTTTGCAGTCTGTGCGTTGGCTAAAATAATGTTTAAAAGGATCAAGGGGTCCTAAAATTGAGAAATAAATATGGATGCTGGCATAGCCCAGCTGCACGGCGCCCTTCCTACACGAATAGTGGGATGCAGGTCACAGTGAGGAAGGGAGCCCCAGGCTGCTACCTATTCCTTCTGCAAGCTGTGGGAGAGGGTGCAGGGAAGGCAGAGGGATGCAGGGTGAGGGGACCTTAGAGCTGCAGATGTCCAAATCAAAGCAAGTTCTTTAATAGTAAAAAAAAAAAAAAAAAAAAAAAAGCCACTGAGTCTGCTTGGTGACATTGCTAGACACTAGAGAATCGATTCAAAGGAGTTCCCAAGAGATCAGGGTTATTCAGGTCTGCCGTTCATGGGAAGTACTTGGGTTTTGTTTTTGTTTATTGGTTGGTTGCTCAGGGTCTTTGAGGGAGCTGGATGCTTACATTGTTTATCACTTATGGTGAAATTCTTCTTCTAAATGCAAAACCTAGAAAAAACAGCCCAGATTTTCTGGGAACAACTTTCTGGATGGTTGTACAACTGTCAAATCCTATTGACTGGTATAATTTCATCACCAACCCACATATACTGTGTGCGGGGACTGTCCCCCAACAAACAAGTCTGTTTTGAATAAATAAGAAACAGCACTTCGTTTTACGGGAAACAAAGGAGAAAACCCATTTGCTTTGTATACTATGTATTTATCTCTTAAGTGCCACTGAATATTCCCTTTAATTTATTAAAAACTTCAGGTTCATACAGTCACACTTACTACTGCAAATAATAATTTTCCTTTTAGCTCTTTACATATAGGACTTTCAGGTAGAATTTTGAAACAATTCCTTAGGAGAAATACTATAGAAGTTGTTTTCTTTAATCTATCCAACTGTATTTATGTAAGAAAAATATTCTTCCTGCTAGTAGAAAATATTCTACTACAGTTGAGTTAGAAATTATATGCTGTGCAATTATCAAGACTTAAAATGATGACTTGAAGACAGAATATCAGACTATTTCATAAATAGAGGTTCCTGAGGATGCCAAGTAGCTCAGTGTACAATAATCCTCAGTCCACATGGAGACTTTTGTCAAGTTTTTCAGTCCTTCTCAAATCCCTGTGATCTCCTGAAAGATAAACATTTTTCCATAGTAGCTGAATTGTGACAAGTTATAACAAAGTCACGATGTGAAATCAGATATATCATATACACAGCTGGATGAAATTTCCAATATTTCTGCTTTGCTGTGATATGTTTTTAGCTGAATCACATTTAAGAATGTGAATGAGGTTATTTAAATCCTAATCTTTAAACATATAAATTTGTCATGCATTTTAAAAGAAATACCTGTTACCGAAAGTGTCTCTCCATTGCCTTGAATTCTGTCTTTCTTGACTGATAAATTGTTACAGTCTAATAACCACTTAACATCCAAAGATAACTTCTAACAGCTTGGAAACAGCTTAAAAGCCTTTCCTTAGCAGAAAACATACAAATTTATGTAGTGTCAACTTATGGAGACATAATACCACTGTGTTCCATACAATTAAAGTTGACAAAGTATTTCCTGTAACTGTGTAATTTTGAAACTCTTTTGGAAAATGAGGAAAAATAAAGTTTTTATTATCTCTCTTTTCAGGCCCAGAATATTTTTTGCAATGTCTTTTGTTGTATTGTATCATTTACAAAAAGCTCAACTTTCTGGAAGCAATATTATTTCTCATTTTCCACTGTTTGGTGTTACACATAATTAACAAGCTGCAAGTGATAAGAGAGTGTCAAAATCTAAATAATTCAGTTTTTGTCATGTTTTACATTTTAAACTATTTTTAATGCAGCCTCCCGGGTGTCTTGAAAGGATAATTATGCACATCCTGAATCTTCTATTGTAGGAACAGATATTTATCTGAACCATCTGCATATTTCAGGAGTCTGAGATATAAATGTTCACATGAAAAAAAAAGGCATTTTCAGCAGTATCTGTAGGCCTCCTCATCACTGACAGAGGAGCATGTTCCTGGGACTACAGGATGCTTTTATCATATCAAAATATTTCATTTTAGCTATCTAGCTATCTTCAGGTCCACAGGAATAGCACAGGAATCTGTAACAATAAGGTGATGTGCAAACATGACCTTGGGTAATAATGCAACAAACTTCTATCGCTTCTACAAGCCAAATTCTGGCATTTCTTACCAAGGAAAGTTTTGGCCAGACAATCCCCATAGAAGTTCTGCTGAAATCATTAATCCTCCCCTTTCATCCTATCTTATATCTAACCGCTTGGCATGAGCAGTGGTCTCACTTCTGTGTAGATTATATCGATCATCAGCAGCAAATTCTGTTTTTACTGGTATGTGCAAAATCACATACCCTTTCATGCAGGAAAGGGCAACCTCTTTTCTTTAGGAAAAACATGTTGATTTATTGATAAAATGGCATGACCAGAACAGTGATTCCAATATTCTATTGCTAACAGATAGTTAAATAAACTAAGATCCATTAATAATACTTAGATTCAAGTATAAATCATTGTCAGTTCTTCTGCTCTTTTCTTGTACTCTTCTCCTTTGGCTCCTATTCTCTGACTGTGACTCAAGCAGACAGTTTTGGCCATTTAGATAAATTCACAGAAGAAAATAATTTAATGTTAATAGCAGCTACTTAGCTACTTTGGTTATTACTAGATAGCAATAATTTTTTATATAATGTAGATGAATAATCTTTTTTTAATTTAGAAAAAAATATTTATTAAGTACAGGTGCTGTGGTTTTTTTGCATTATTATTTACTATTCTAACAATAAATCAGTAACACTGTTCATTTTCTTTTTGTTCCCCAAAAGGCCTTTCCTTTGTCTTGCCCATACACTACCGGGAAAATTTCCTCTTCTTTATAGTGGTGCAGTTTTCTACAGCTTCCAGCATAAAAAAAAAAAAAAAAAAAAAAAATTTGTATAAATCTTTATAAATTGTTTTCTTGCTACACTTTTTATAGATATAAATATATAGATTCTTATTTCTCCTTTCATTGATAAGCATTTTTGGTTCTTTTAAACAAGCTTCGTCTTCTCTTCCATGCTGGAATTATGCTGTTTAGGAGTCAAAGTAAACAGCTTCTAATTACCGTTCATATTTTTCTGGTTAAGTTTTTCTCCCCAGATGATTTTCTTCGTAATTATTTTCAGCTTTGTGAAACGGATCCTTTTAAAGCATGGAGGGAATGCTACATCCCCACATACCCATGCACGCACACAGTCACTAACACATGTGTGCACGTGTATTTGAAAGGGTGTGCAGGCATGTTTCCCCACGTGAATTCTACAGCCTTATACAGATGGTTAAGGTTTTATCATATTTACGCTGAGCAACTGTAATCAAGTCACAGACACTTGAGCTGAACCACAAGCACTGGGAAAAGCTCCTACTGACTTGACATCTTTCACAGAGCTGTCTCACACTGTTTGCAACGCGTTTTGCCTTAGACAATTGACATGTGCAATATTCACAACGTCTCAGGACATTCAGTACTGGCAGCATGCAACTGTCAGGCCACACTTCTCAGTCCTCTTAATATCCCTCATCTTTCTCTTTGCAGGGATGATGGGGTTTAGGTGTCATACACATCTTCTCCAGCCGAACATTCTGAATAGGTTAAAAAAACTTATTTCTTGTGTAGACCTATCTTTTAATCTTAAATCTTTACTCATTGGTCATAATGTATAAGTAGTCTAAGATAATCATAGGATCATAGAATGCTTAAGGTTGGAAGGGACCTCTAGAGATCATCTAGTCCAACTCCCCCTGCACACGCAGGGTCACCTACAGCATGTGGCTCAGGACTGCGTCCAAGGGGGTTTGGAAGATCTCCAGAGAAGGAGACTCCACAACCTCTCTGGGCAGCCTCTTCCAAGGCTCTGTCACCCTCACTGTCAAGAAATTTTTCTTGTAGTTCCTGTGGAACTTTTGGTGTATCAGTTTGTGGCCGTTTTCCTCTAGTCCTATCAGCAGCCACCACTGAGAGGAGGCTGCCCCATCCTCCTCACTCCACATCGCTCTTGTACTGGGGAGCCCAGAACTGGACACAAAGTAGAACTGGACACAAGTAGCTGCCATACATTCTGTAGAAATCATTAAAAAAATCCTTTGTATATGAGTGAAGTATGTAACAAGTAAAAATTGTGTATCGGTCACTTTTTAGATAGTAAGAAACATATTCCTAATCAAGCAAAACAGCTGCACCTGACAGCAGGATTTGCCACCATGCCTTTATAAAAAAGGGGAAAACAGATATATATCCCTTTCTACAGGGAGTGCTACTGAGTCAAAATTGTGTATCTACTTTAAGCCAGCACTGTTCACGTATGACTGCATCCTAGAGATCAATATTTATATCCCTATTTAACCTATTTCCTTACCTTCTGGCTTTAGGTACTCTTTTCTCTCCCAGCTAGAGAGTTTAACACAAGAACCTCTCAAGTTTGAGCCTTGTAAAATCTGAGTTTTGTATCTTGATTCTCAAAACCATCCCCTTTTTTCTCACTGTGGAATGCTTAGTACAGGAGCACTTTAGTAGCTGTGTATCTGCGGAAGACAAAAAAAATAACCTTATGCTCCTGTCTGCTAATTTACAGTCAAACAAAATCATGCAAGTTGCTTGAGCACTGAAAGAAGCTGAAAGTAAGCAGCAATCTTGAAAGCGAGTACAACCTTGATATTGTATATGAAAGAATTTTGGGGGGGAGGTAAATCTAGTATGTTTGCTTCCTTATCTATATGTTTTCCTTGCAATACACTTGTACTCATTCTATACTCCTTTTTCCCCTTGAAGGCTGGGTGGTTGCTGAAAGACTCTGTTGTTGTCCTGGAGCCAACTGAGCCAAACTGCAGCTGTTGTAACTCCAACTTATTACAAGATTTCAACGGGAAATGCAACAGGCTGTAGCCTAAACTCTGGTCTGGAGGAAAAGGGGTGTCTAAGCTTCTTTACCCGCTAAAGATGGTTTGAAAAGCACGTACAGGAGGCTACGGGTGCTGTGTGAGGGCTTCCTCCATGGTTTTCAGGCAGGATTATCCATGTTTTATGGCAGGATGTCTGGAGAACATCCATGCACAGGGATGGCTCCTGGAGACGCTGCTTACCCCAGCAGCTGCGTACCTGTCACCACCACGTCTGCTGCTCATCCCACGAGACAGCAAGGCCACAAACTAGGGATGGGAGACGGAGCAGCTCCAGCATTTGAGTCCTCCTGGCCTCCTGCCGGCCCCCAGCGGCCGAGGCTACCGGCCAACCCAGCCCAAACACAGAGGGCAGCTCTATAAAGAGAGGGGGATGCCTGAAAACCAGCCTGCTCTCGTATTCATAGAACAAATCTGAGTTGTGGATAGCTGCATGTTGCCATCAAGGAGAGAATATTCCGTGTATTGGACAGTATCCCAGAGCTCTAGAAGCTGGAATCAGAGATTACAACTTTCTCCAACCTGAACTCAGAACTTGAGAGGAAAATTCTCAGATCCAAAAGGGTATTTTGTCTCAAAGAATTTTTGCAATGCTCAAAGATCAAGAAATAACTGTACTTGTCAATGAAAACTGAGAGTAGATGCAGAAAAGAGTAAAAGAAACAAGGAAGATGGATGGTAAGGAAACAGCTGAGTGAAAAAACTCATGTACACCTTGAGATGATAGATATTCAGAAGTTTTTATCACATACACCTGAAGTTTGAGGAGACACTCATTGACTTATTAAAAAAAACCCAAAAACTACAACAACAACAACAAAACCACACACACACACACACACAAAAAAAAAAAAAAAAAAAAAAAAAAAAAGGTGAAACCAAAGCCCAACGTGCTATACAGAAATGCTCAGATGAGTGGATTCTCTCTACCAGGTTTTGTAGGTCATGCATCTTCCTGGAATGTGCCTCCCCAGACAGGGTAATTATACGCCGTCTCCATTTTTATTGACATTTCCCACCCATAATTTTCAGTCATAAACTTATTGCAGGCTTGAAATTTATAGATGTTTAATCAATTATATTTAAAACATTTTTCTTAGCAAGCAACTTTTTTTTTTTTTCTACAGAATCACATGGAATTTAGTACCTCATAATAAAGCCACTTAGGCTGTAAATTTGCTCAGCTGCAGGACAAGTTCACTCACAGCACAGATGATGTGGATTATTTCCCATCTCATAAGAATTTATTCATATTTGCTAAGCTCTTTCTGCTGATGTCTTGTTTGGCTTGTCCTTTCTGTGCGCCCTGTAGAGTTCATCTGTTGTGATGGGATGGATGGATGGATCACTGGTGGTTGTGATTTGTGATTCCAGCTTGTGGGAATTCATAAATATGAGCTGCTTTCCCATCTACTACTGCACCTTTTGCTTCAGCGCTGTTCCAGACAACTCCAGGACACTGAAGTTTTTCTGGGTGAATCCGAGCTGCAGCAATGCAGAAACAAGCTCCTGTCTGGGCAGGTGAAGGAGAGAAACGGCCTCTGGGATCCCAGCTAGGTTTGCTGTAAACAGAAGGAACTGCATGGATTGCACGTGGACACAGAAACCAGAGAGGCTGCATTTCCATTAAATGTTGTGTAACTGCCAAAAAGGAAAGGTATTTTTTATTATACAAATATGAGGACTATTAAGACATTGCTATGCAGCTCTGTCTGCTCTCTGGTTCTTTAACCTCTCTTTTACATCCTCGGTATCTGTAGTCTGTTATCTAGTAACCCCTTTCCTAAATCACCACCTTCACCCAGCAAACCTGTATATGCCTGGAGTGGTCTGTGAAAACACTTTGCTGTCTTCAGCAGGTAAGACTAAGGAAGAGTCAATGGAATGGAATTTCAAAATCACAAAAAAAAAAACACTTCTTTTTTTTGGCACTAGTGGTGTGAAAATTACAATTTTGAAAATACGAATTATTCTATCCTTTCCCTTTCTTTCCTTCCCAGGAAAGATTGTGATTGAGGATAACATTGACTAACACTCACCCATTCTATAGGGTACAAAAAGACTCTTTTGACACAGAGAGATTAAAAAAAGTAAAAAGTACAATGTAAAATATGAAAGGATGGAAGAAAAATGGAAAGGCCCAAAGCAATAGGGAGAACAGAACAGAGAAGGGCAGAAGTGATTAGAGATGATGGGGAGGACTCAGAGAAAACAAAATGGTTATCTGACCAATACGGATTCCCCTAGGCACTACAGCTTTGCTCCAGAATAGGCTCCTTCTTAAATATTCTGTACCACAGGGCTGCAAAGAGCATGATGACTGCGGGATTCAATTCCCCTGCATGAATATGAGGCAAATTGTTTTACAGTCTTCCTGTTGGGAGACAGAGCAATGTTGCTCAGCACCCATTTGTTTGTGACTTTAAAAAGTGTCATCAACATGCACTTCCATAATGCACTTCATAACCCTTTAAGCTTCTTAGTGGATTTTAAGTTCACGTTGCATATATATTTGACAAAATTTTTGTTATTGAACATTTAAAGTGTTTTTTTTTTGATATTACAACTTACTGAAAACATCTGCAGTCACAGTTCATTATTATCAGTTCCTGAAAACATCCAGCTGCACCACATATTATTTAAAAAATATATATATATTGTTAAATACAAGTTAGTTTAAAAATGGAAACACACTTTTGTGTATAAAATCCCCACATAAAACCTGACAACAATTACGTAGTCCGTCAGACACCCTTTAATATATAAGCAATAATAATGATTATAGCTGTTTAGCTTTACAGGTTTTTAATTGCTTCAAGCATTCCTAATTTTGAATAATTGCAGGTGCATATAAGCACCCATCCCATTTTTCAGGAACTTTGACACCTTATTCTTCCAAACATTTACAAGGCCTCACTTGTTCTCAGAATGAATCCCAAAACAGTGCCAACAGATATTTCTCTTTAGCCTGTTAATGTACACATCAGAGTTTTCCTATCTACCAGTGTGGGGAGAGTATTAATTACATGCATAATGAGACTAAACTCCACATCATGTGCATTGTGTCCATGCAAAGTAGAGTTCAGGCTCACACAGAACGTGCTGGTCAGTTGTGCAGTGTATAATCAATAGGTCTCATACTGTAGCTTAGGGTCCTAACGCAGGTACTGGCACAGCACTTGTAATAACTCTCCAAACTAAGGGCCTGTCTTGTATTTTATAGGTCTGTATCTGCTCAATCCAGCTATTATTTCATGGTTGGGAAATTGTTAGGTAAGGTTAAAAATTCTTGTTTCAACCTGTTTGTATTTGTGAGATTAAAAATGTGAAATTGTGTTTCAAAGTAGTCAGTGCTTCAGAAATGAGGCAAAAAAACTGTTACTTGCTTTAGAAACATTTTTTAAAAAAAAATTAAGAAAGCACAAACATACACACACAAAAATCCATTTTGGAAAACTGGAATAAGAGGTTATATTAAAAAAAAAAATCAGGAGATCGACCTAACTACCTGCAGAAATACTTCTCACTTAAAACAGCAGTGTATGCAATAGCAGATAGTTCTCACACTTGCCCTCAGGAATCCCAAACCGTGGAGACAAGAGAGGAAGTCCGGAGAAAGAAAGCCTTTCCCTCGGTTGAGGAGGATCTGGTTAGAGATCATTTAGGAAAACCTGGCATCTGTAAGTCCATTAGCCCTGGTGGGCTGCACTCATGGGTGCTGGGGGAGCTGATGGACATCATTGCTAGGCTACTCTCAATCGCCTCTGAGAGGACATGGAGAACCAGAGAGGTGGCTGAAGGCCTGGAAAAAAGGTAATGTCACACTAGGCTTGCGAAAGTGCAAGAAAGAGGATAGGAAGAGCATGTGAAGAAGATCAGGAGTCGTCAGCAAGGACCCACCAAGGGGAAATCATGCTAAACAAGCCTGATAGTCTTCTACGATGGGACGCCTAGTTGGGTAGATGAGGGGAGAGCAGTGGATGTTGCCTGCCTTGACTCCAGCAAGGTTTTTGACACTGTCTCCCAGTGGGAATAACCCCATGCACCATGCAAGGGCTGGGAGCTGACTTGCAAAAAGCAGCTCCGCAGAGGAGGACCTGGGAGTCCTCGCGGACAAGTTGGTCAAGAACCAGCAATGTGCCCTTGTGGCCAACAAAGCCAATGGTATCATGGCTTACATCAGGGAGAGCGTTGCCAGCAGGTCGAGGGAGCTGATCCTTTCCCGCTGCTCAGCCCTGGTAAGGCCACATCTGGAAGGTGTGTCCAGTGCCAGGCTCCCCGGAACAAGAGAGGGTTACTAAGATAATTAGAGTACTGGAACATCTCTTTTAAGAGGGAAGACTGAGAGAGCAGGGCCAGTTCAGCCTGAAGAAGAGATGACTGAGAGGGGTCTCATCCGTGTGTATCTAAAGTATCTTAAGAGAGGGTGTAGAGACGACGGAACCAGACTCTGTTTTAGCGGTGCCCAGTCAGAGGATGAGAGGCAACAGGCACAAACCCAAACACAAGGAATTCCATGTGAACAGGAGAAAAAACTTCTTTACTGACTGAGCACTGGAGCAGGTTGTCCAGAGAAGTGGTGGGGTCTCCTCTGGAGATACTCAAAACCCACCTGAACATGATCCTGGGCAGTGTGCTCTAGGTGATTCTGCTTGAGCAGGGGCTTGGACTATATGATCTCCAAAGGTCCCTTCCAAAGTCAAATTGTGTGCTATTTTGTGAGTAAGAAAAGAAATGTAAATGTGTCAAGTTCTGGCAACAGTCAGTGCAGTGAAGGTAAATTAAGAAAGAATGGGCACCCTCCCATTTTACACTGGAAATATGTAGTGCTCTGGTAATATTTGAGCCTCTGAGAGACGCAGCTGCACAAAAAATAAGTGCAGGCTCATGTGTGTAGGGCGCTTTTCTGCATTCTGTATAACACATACGGACAAGCATTCAGAAAAGAAATCTGTGATTGTTTCAGTACCAGTGATAACCATTTGGGATATCAAAAAGTATCAAATAAAAATTGAGTCATGAATTGCATAATCCTGAAATGTGCTTTTAATGAGCATCTTGTTAACAGAGGATGATTTCTTGGGTGGAAGGAGAGCAAGCTTGTAGTTTTATTGTTCACCTAATAGGATTTAATTGCAGCCCGCAGCAGAACAGACACCCACGCTCACTCTTTCCTGTCCTGGTCACGTATTACTGCCCTCTCCTTTATCCAGATGAAGCATCCTTGTGCCTATACTGCGACTTGGGCCTGTCCGAAAGTTATTTTTTGTAGTGGATTTCATTTGCAGTTCATCAGTGAGCCAAGAAAGCTTGCAGCTGCATGACTCAGATCCATGCGGTGTAAAACGTTTTTTTTGGTAGTTTGCAGTAGAGTGGAACACAACACTTTGATCATACATCATACAATCTGTATTCACATGAATGTTCGTCTGTTCTCTTGAACATCATCTTTCTTTTGGCCCCTCACGCTTTTAGGGGCCCACAGTCCACTTCTGACTATGTGCTTGCATCACCCTACTTGTGTTTTAAGTAGTATTTGGCTCATGTTTGTCAGCTGATTTATCTCAGTGTTCAGAAGGTTTATTTTGGCTCCTTTGCCTGTTCTAATTCAGGGATTGCTGTTCTCCTACTGTTTGGTCTCTACTATGAAACACTCAGAAGGGTTTTACACAGTTTACTGTGGTCTTACAAAGCGCTGAGTGAATTGCTCAATTCAGACAGTAAGACAACTCCTGCAGGTTCTAGGACTGTTTAGTAAATTGAACATAAGAAAGTAAGTGCAGATGTAGGTAAGTGGTTCAGTGTCAGGTGGTTTAGATGCGCTACTTGCTGACAGCTGTAATAATCCCAGTTCAAGCTGGGGAAAAGTGGTTCCTACTGTGAACAGAGTTTTTACAGGTAGATTCCAATGACTACAGGTGCCTCTGCTCCACCAGCGCTGGTGAACGAAGTTTATTGTCGAGGGTATAACCACCATATTGGACACAACTAGTATCCCTACCTTGCATAACTGGACACAGTGTCCTTACAAACCTGTGCTTCATCTCTTTAAATGAATGGACCCAAAAGCCTTCTTTTACTGGCTACTATTTTGCTTTTATTTATGCAAGCTTGCTTTTGGCCTCTCTGTTAATGCATAAGCACTTAATAAATTCTTTTTCATCCCAAAGGCCCTTCAAAACCCACCCTTGCAGCGACACCCCGCCCCCACCAAGCTCTCCGCTCCACCTTTCTTGACGCAGGGACCGGTTGGTCGCTCCGCGTGTCACTGCTCTTGCTCATTCTCTTACAAATAATCTCTGAGGTAGCCTCCTAACACATTTAATGCCCTAATTACTTTTAAGTACTATTTCACCATGATAGAGGCTGAACATTGGTGTGCTGCAAAGCGGTGTTGCCACAGGAAGGCGTGTGCTCCCCCTTATGCATGGAGGTGACCTCAGAGGTGACCTACAGAAGCTCAAGGCTGAATCACCTTTATGCTCATGACTTCTGGGGACTATTTCGGTCTTGCTGCCCAAACGCCTTGCGTTTCCAGCCTCGCACAATTTTGCCTCTCTTGTAATGCTATTTCGAAGCTCTTCTCATGACAGAACGAGGCTTCCACCGAGGCTGAGGGATGGAAGCAGCGACGACACCACCTCCCTCCCGCTCCACCGGGGCCGTTCTGCCTCAACCCCGGCCCCGCTCCTGCAGAACCGCGACCTCGCCTCAGCGGGCCCGCCGCGCGCATGCGCCGCCGCGCCCCGCCCTGCCGTGCCCATGGCAACGCCCCCGCCCCGGCGTCACATCGCCCTAGGAGCCCGGCGGGCGCAAGCCCCGCCCCCCGCCGCCTCTCATTGGGCGCCGGGCCATAGCGCCATCTCGCCCTAGCGCCGCC